>BPLR01004556.1:0-178826 GCA_021605095.1 Caerostris extrusa | reverse complement strand
AGCATATTGCTTCCTATCAACATATTTACATTTTGTACACAAAATTATTTAATTCAACTAAAAATTAAATTCATCATAATACTTTTGTCCTTAAAAGCTTTTGCCAAACTTAGTAGCTTGTATGTCACTCTTTCGTGCAAATTAAACGCGCATCTTCAATCCACAAATTCTTCTGGTGTTATGGGGTTAATAGGACATCGAATATTTTAAAATATTTTCGGGTCTCTAGAAAAATATTTTAAATGTGCACCATTTATTTTCTACGACGAAAATGTATACATTTTCCTAAAAATTTAAAAAAAAAAACTTAAATGTACTTTTAATCACACTAATGCATTATTTCTTTATTTTTTTTGAGTAAAATGCACAATTCACGAAACACAACTGAATATGTTAATGTTGTATTCAATAAATTGTTTAATACAAGCGTGGTGCAAGAAAATTTTAAAACTAGAAACTTGACACAATTGTCATTTTTTTTCTTTTTAAGATAAACATCAACGAAATTGAATACGCTAGAAAAAAGTTTGACGAATCAGTCTAATTTAAGAAGCCTGTCAGTCTTAATTCAATTCAGACACATACATCAAATTCAATTTCTCATGCAAATTAAGCGTCACTCTTCCATTACTTATTTTAAATTCAATTTCATCATTCCATCCTCCCAAATTCAAGATAGCACTAGACGAAAAAAAAAATACTAAATTTTTAGAACTTGATGCATTATTCACTAATACTATATGACTCATCAATATCAACGTAAAATCTGGACAGAAAAAAAATTCCATACAGGGGATCTTTTCTTTTTCCAGTGTCAAAACAGTGAGAAACATCATCAGATAAACGGGGTCCACTCTTCTGGCAGCAGGGGCCGTGGCTTAGGAAAGCATTCAGGATCGTTGCTTATCGGCGCAAAAGCAACAAATCAGATTTGGTTCTTTAGGAAGGAGATATATCGCCTTCTTACCAAAGGGAGGGAGGGGTCTTTTCCTTTTATAAAAGGATCTTCTCTCTCGCATTTTTATTCTTCATTCCGTTCTTCCGTCTTCCCCTTTTGTGTCGCAGCAACAACATCACATTTATGAGGCCACTTCCAGGATTGCCATTGGTAGGGGGTAGGGAGGGGGAAGGGAAATGAGATTCATGAATATGGCTTTGCTCTGGAGTTGAATGAGATTCATGAGATGATGCTCAGAGGGTTGGAAACACCTCACTCGATGGGTGATTATTATTGCCCATTATGGGTTAGTCGTGATTGTATTTCTTGCTTCTCTGCTTCTGGAAATCTGTTCTTACAAGGGATTCAGTATTTATAGCTCTTCTTCTAAATAATATTGTTCATAAGTAATAAAGATTATGCACGTATTTTATCTTTGCAATTTTAATAATTTTTAAATAAAATTGCCATGGTAACTGTAATTACTGTGAACTGTAAGTAGCATATTACTAGTAAATACTTTTATGGCATCAGTAAATTCTTTTGGTAAAATCGTACAACAAAAGCATTTAATTAATATACAAAAATAAAAAATAAATATATATTTAAAAGTATAATTGTCAGTAATAAAGTATTTTTATTATTTTTCTTTTCATTTTAAATCTACTTTTTGTTTTTTATAATTTAGTCGTAAGTACAACAATATTTTAAAAATGATGAAACAATATAAAGGAAATCAAATTTTCAAAATAAATCTCAATGATTTCAAAGAAAATAACAAAAAGGGTTATCAACTTGTTAAATTGTGCAACGTTTTCAATAAACTATGATTAACCCAGCTAAAAAGGTGTTCTATATTAAAACAAATAGTTTATTTTTTTATATATATTTTGTGTTAAAAATAATCAGTAGATTAACACAGTTAAAGCACATATATCCGATTTTAGGTATCTATTCTAATGTGTTTCTAATCGAGTATCTATTCTAAATGCTTATTTCATTTCAAAACCCTTTTTGGATGCGAAATTGATACTTAGGGTTTCACGAAATATTAATTATAATTTCATGTATTAAAAATTTAAAAAAAAATATATATTGTTGATCTATTTAACTTTATTTCAAAAATATAAAAATAAATTAATCTTAATAATAAATAAATTAATAAAATCTTAATTAAATTAATAAATTAGTCTTACATTGCTTGTAATTATTTAATGGCAGTTTTTTAATAAAATTTTATAGAGTGTTTTTAAAACGAGAAAAAGAAATATTCTTCAATTTTAGTATCACTTACTCCCTTTATTTACTGTTTGTTTTAATAGTATAATTTTTTAATCAATTAAATAGTTTTTATGTTTTCATTTGAAATAATATACATACTAAATCAGTTATTCATATCAATCTTAAAGTATTAATTCTATTGTATGTTAATTCTATTAATTCTATTGTATGCTGTCTCAAATCAGTGAAATAGAAAATTCCCTGATACATTTTTAAAAGTAATATTATACTTATTTAAAAGTACGATGTAAATCTTATATGCATATTTATTTATTTATAAAATTTCTAAATACATTTTTAGTGACAGTCATCTGTAATTTTATATAAGGCCTTACAGCAATAACTATTGTAGTCAGTTTAAAAAAAAAAAAAAAACAATTTACTTCTGCAACGTTTTCTTCCTACATCATAAATTTAGCATTATCCATTTTACTCATAATAGTGTCTGTTGAATAACTTAAAATAAATTCCGTAAAGATTTATTAACTCTCTCCTAAAAATGTAATATATTTCTTTTAAACTGAATGCATCGTGTCATTATTAGTGTTCTTGTTTGGGATTTTATAAGGAATGCTATTTTTAACTTATTCATGGCATGGTAGCGGTATCATTCAGACAATCAGCATTATATGCCGCAGACGCATAAATCAGTAGTGGTTGTACTCGTCAACCCCGCATTTAATTTACCATACGTAATGGCTTCCCCCATTGTAATTAGGAGCGACCAGCGCCGTCGGAATGCATTTCCATTGGGTGATGTACAAGTGTAAAGACATTGTAACTTACATTGTGGACAACATAGTTGATAACTGTAAATGCTTTTGAGAAAAATTGGATTTTCTACATTTCATTTAAAATATAAAGTAACAAATGCAATTAAAGAAAATTTTATTGAAGATATTATTTTTAGAATAAAACAAGATGTAATATTTATAATTTGTAACTACTAAAAATATTTATTAATGCGTTTAATTACTTTATTAGTCCATAGTTACGAATTTCTATTTGATTAGCAAAAAATATTATTCTTAAAGAGTTTTGTGTAAATGAATTTTTCAAAAATATTGTTAGTTATTAAAGAAATGCTACAGTAATTATCCACAAAAATGAATATTAAATATTGATTTTAATCTTATAAAATTTAGTAAACACAAAGTATGATAAAATATTCACATATAAATATTTATCGTTACTCAAAAAGTTTTTAATTAACAATGATCACGAATTGAAATAATTAATGCAAAAGTTATTCATTTCGATTATGTATTTTTTATACAAATTAAAATATTTTCTGTCTCTGCCTTAAGGGGATTAAAAAGTTAATGATTTACTGACTAATTAATGTATTAATTAATGTTGTTAAAAAAATTAATAAAACATTCAATGAACAAACAACAAAATATATTAATTTATTTCTGTCATGTTTAATTAGTTTAAAATTCAAAGGTGAGGTGACGGGTGAAATAATCAACAATTTATAATATTTATGTATTTGCGACTAGAATTTGTTATGAAAACAGTTTAAGAAAATGGAGTAAATTTAATTTTTTTATTTTCTTAGTCAACAAATTTTTCTGCAGTTAGTTTTTGTTTATTATTTATGACATAGCTCAAACTGATAAAAACTTTAATTATGAGTTATTTGGTATTTATTTCATTAATATAGTCCAAAAACTCTTAATTCCCCTAAACAATAGCGATCCCAAACAAAAAACTGAACTCGCAAACCATAAAAATAAAAAAAAAACGTAATTTTAAAGTTGGAAATTTATTTTAATTCAGTTATCTAAAATTATTCGAATTATCTAGAAAAGAACATTTCTAGTGGCGAATCGACAATTGACCATAAAGTAAAAAATAAAACTCTCAAAAAATAATTTTATTTGAAATTTTGATGTGGATTTATGGCTTTTTTTTTTTTTCCTACAAAAATATAGTGCATTTTGACACAAATTATGAATCAGTTTTCAATACTGATTTTCGTAGAAAATATAAATACAGAATTTTGATGATAAATCGAAGAATAATCTTGTCAACTTTTCCTCGAACTTCTAGTTTCCAAAAACATAGCAAATTTCTAAAACAAATAAATTATATTGCTTTGAGATAGATGCTGACTTTTTAAGAGCACATTTTTTACTATCAAATATAAGAAAACTATGCAGACATTTTTTTGTGATATATCAGTGGGCCTTGGGTCCCACTAATTTATACCGCAAACAACCCACCGATGCCTGATGAAGAGGTTGGGGGCAATGCTAGAAGGGGATTTTTAAGGATAATTACCAAACATATACGTGTTGCAGGGGAAAGAAATACTAGAAAACTCTCACCAAGCAGTGTGATTACCGATAAGAAATTCTTATATAGACGTTGTTACTATCGATTATCTCTTTATTTCTGAAAGCTGTGACTGCAACGCATACCATAAGATGTGTCAAATCTGAGTTTACATATATCTTTATTGTTAGACCATTGATTGTATGGAAAGGTAAATCGGACGAATCGATTAAATGTTAGGGGTTCTAGTCAGATATATAAGGTGCAAGAGCAATTTTGAAAGAGAAAATTTTAATAGTCATTGTGACTTTTATTATTATTATTATATAATTTAAGATTTCAATTATAAAAAGGAAAATTATCTTTATTTTAATTAAAAAACATCCGAAATTACCTTGATCCCCAATTACACCACTCTGTTGAATTCATCCTACTGAATCACTAGTTAATTTTCCACAGGATCAGTGGTCGATGTATAGTTTTATTATTATTCATGAAGGATAAAAGTTTTTAAAAAATTAATAGAGTTATTCAGAAATATTTTTATTCTCAAACCAGTATCGTCCTGGATAACTACAACATATAAATGAAACTAATTGTTTTCATACATTGTCTGAACGGCATACTGAATACTTTGCGGATTTTTAAACTGAGAGCTTCTTTACTAAACACTCAAGAAATTAAATGCAGTGCTCATGAAATGCTAAATGACCAGGAAATTAATTCTTTAAATACTCAAGAAGTTGGAAATTAAAAACGTTCTAGTGTTCTTAAAAACGTTTGTAAAAATGTTCCTTAAAAACATTAGTTAAATAGTTCCTTAGTGTCCCTCAAAAGCATCAGTAAAACCGTTCTTTAGTGTTCCATAATAACATTAGTAAAAGCATTCCTTAGTGTTCTTAAAAACGTTAGAACAAACGTTCCTTATATTCCTTGAAAGTTTTTAATTTGGTTTGAAAAGAAGGGAAAGAGTGAACGAAAATTGCAGATGCCACCCTTAAAGATTTGTCAAAAAATGCTATAAAGCAATATAGTTGCTGTATGCCAAGTCACTAGAGGTTGTACATATCCTAGCTGACGCTGAATTGTTACATACCCTCCTAGTGATGGCCACTGACTTCAAGTTAAAGTTCCCGGCATTCGAAAATAATATAATTTGCTCGCATAATTAATTCATTGAATTTTAAAAAATTCCACGGTAATAGATAGTTGTCATAACATACACTCAAGAGCCAAAACATTATGGACCCCCTACATTTTGCAATGAACTCGCCTGGATGACGTGGAAGGCACGTGATCAGGTGGAAGTGGTATCTAACTGGTATTAAGTGGTGGTATTAATCCATGCCAAGGCGGGTTGAAGCTGTGTTGCGCGCCTAAGGTGGGCCAACTCGTTATT
Source organism: Caerostris extrusa (assembly GCA_021605095.1). NCBI lineage: Eukaryota > Metazoa > Arthropoda > Arachnida > Araneae > Araneidae > Caerostris > Caerostris extrusa. Next base: position 172,929 of record BPLR01004556.1, on the reverse strand, counting down.
GCCAGATGGTCATAATGTTTTGGCTCTGGAGTGTATTTTAACAGACAAATATTTATTTAATGGTGGAGGTTATTAAAGATTTTATTAGTTTAATTGAACAGGAATGATAGAATTTCGAGAAATAATATAACAAAAATGTTTTCCAGATTTTAATGAAACAACCGTCTTCAATTCATTAAAAATAACTGTTCATGATCCTTCATTGACTTATATTTTTTAAGAAAATAGTAAATAATTTCTGCTTTATAATATGTGAAAAATATAAGAGAAGTCAAAGTGGTAGTCGTTTTCCTGTATACAAATTTATTTCTATTGAGTTCCGAAACGCATATTCCGTAGCCATCCACATCTTATATCCTTAAAAATATAATAGATAGTTTTAAAAATATCTGGAATTTTCATCCTTAAAAATATATATCACGTAAAAAGTAATTCACGTTCTTAAAAAAAATAATTTGCAATTTGAAAAAAAAATGGTAATCCACATCTTTAAAAAGTAATTTGTATTTAAAAAAATTATAAATTATTTTTTAAGGATGGGAGTTAATTTAAAAAAAAATGGTAATTCCCCTCCTTAAAAAGTAATTTGTAATTTTAAAAAAAAAAATGGTAATTTACATCCGTAAAAAAAAATTGCAATTTAAAAAATGGTAATCCACATCCTTAAAAATATAATTGATAATTCACATCCTAAAAAATAAAAATCCGGTGGTAATTGTTTGAAAACTTTAAGGCTTTAATCGTTCTTAAAAATTTGAAAGTTCTAACTTTTATTTTAGAAAAAAATTAATTTAAAAAATAGAAAATATTTTATTCGATTTTTTTTTCTATTTTACTTTAAGATCATATTCCTTATCCATAACTGCTAGCCGTAATGAAAGATTAATACTAGTATCTACGCGATTTTTTTTATACCTGTGAGATTTTAATTGCTAAAAACATGTTCAACCTTATGATTGCGCTAGACAAAGTAAATGTGATTGTGTTTAAAAAAATATATTAAAATACTCAGGTTTGCTTCTACCAACATAATATTTTTTGGCATGAATGTCGAAAAAAAAAAAATATAAAAATTGAAAATTAGTTAACTAATATTTTTTTCACCTTTGGTTACTACAAAAATTGAAACAAATATTAAATCTTTAGTTAAATTAGTGTAATATCAAGCAAATATTGACAGAAAAATAAATATTTGCTTTTTATATTATACTACTCATAAATAAATAAATTAAATCTGCATATACGCTTGATAATCTTCATGTTTTTTTTTTCCCTTGTGCTGTTCTATGCAACTTGCAGCTTCTACAAATCTGGGCTTCAAATTCGTATCCTGGCAGTAACATGGATGTTTGTTAGTGGGTGAGAATCCACTTTAAACTGTAGTCTCCCCCTAATTAGTCTAAAGTGTGCAAAAAATGACAATAGAAAGACAAACCAAACCAAGCCAATCTACAAATCTGGGTCTAACTGATTTAACGTATAGGAAAGCCATTGGGAACGAGGAATTAAATATAAAATGTTTAATAAACAGGTGAATTTAACAGAAAATGTAATAGTAAATTAAAAACTACTTAAAATTCGATTTGATTTAACTAATCTCAAATGCCATATTGGCCTCACACCGTGCATAAAGTTTATTTATCAAAATATGACGATTTCTACTTCCAACGATATCCAGAAATTATTTTTTTGCCTCTCAAATAAATCTCTTACTCACCCTCTCTTCCGCTTAATTAAAGACGAATCGGGATGTGTTTGTCGTTGAAAAAGTTCTACATAAATCGCCTCCGACTTCCAAATCTGATTTCATCTCCATTTGAATCCGCCGATAAATTTTGTAATTAATTAATAGTTCCTTCAAAGCACTCCCCAAACCCCGAAGGGATCAAACCCAATTTAATATTTATACAAATCATCTAGTTGGGACTTAACTTAGTTTGTTTAATGGGAATCGATGCCGAATTTTAAATAAGAGTATTAGCCCTGCAGGATTATTTGGTGGGCGTTTGTGCCCGTTTAGGGTTAAAATTTCAAATATTTTATGGCGCTCAGAAGTACTTTCCACTAATTACAACAGATTTCGGAATTTGTTTTGAATCGCTCCCTCTCTCTCTCTGGTTACAGTCAATGTTTGGTTTTTTGATATCTCAGGGTTTATTATTTGGGTTTCGTTGTTTGGCAGATTTTAAAAGATTGAAAATAATTCATGATGACGGAATTATTGAATATGGTCTCATCGAAATTGGATGCCATGATTTCATTTCAACTTGCCAGAACAGCTCATAATTTGATTAAATATCCTCTTCATGATTATTGTGTTAAAGTATTATAATTAAAATCCCACTTTTAAAATGCTGTAAAAAAAGAACCACTCGCCACAATGAGTTCAAATTTAAACAGAAAATTCATGTTGACGGAATTATTGAATGCGAACTCATCAAAATTGGATGCCATGGTTTCGATGCAGAATAGCTCAGAATTTGATTAAATATCCCCCTCATGATGGTTATGTTAAAAATACAGGGTGATTATAATTAAAGTCTCACTTTCAAAATGCTGTAAAAAAAAGAATCACTCATCACAATAAGTTCAAATTTGAACTGAAGGTGCTTGGAGAAGAGGAAAACGGTATGGCATTAAAAAAAAAGTTCCACCGATTTTCCCATCCATTTCGGTATGACCTTGCCGTGGTGGATAGGCTTTCTACTAACAATGTCGCAACTGTTGAATAACTTGGAAGTCATTCTCAGCAGTCAGTCAAAAAAACCGAAACATTCAAGCACATTGAACTCATGCCAAATAGGTTGTAAATTGATTCAAAATATCTCTGGCAGCCGAATTCACTTTCTTTATGCCTCTTACAGTGCGATCTATTAATACACTTTGGAACTTTTTTGATGCCGTACCGTTTACCCTTTCTTCAATTTGAACTTTTGTGAGGAATGGTTCTTTTTTTATAGCATTTTGAAAGTGGAACTTTTATTATAATCGCCCTATATTTTAACACAGGCCTCATGAAGAGGATACTTAAATTCTGAGCTGTTGTATTGAAATCATAGCATCCAATTTCAATGAGTTCGCATTATAATCACCTTGTATAACACAGAAATTGTAACAAAAAGAATTACACAACTGTGTTGTTGTTGTTGTTGTTGCTTATCCCCTTGATTTAGAATCCTAAACCAAGTCCAGTAGATCATGCTGCATCAATAGTTCGTAAACTGTCCTCCTCATTCAACAGTTGCCTCACAGAGGCACCAATACAATCGATGAGATGAGAGGGAGACGCGATGGCCGAACAATGACAAAGGGTATATGTCTTCTAGTCTCCATTGAAGGTCAAACTCTTAGTGTGGCCAGTCCTTAGTCTAGCTAAAGCCGTTTGAGCAGGTCTAGGACAGGAGCACTGCAAGGACATACCAGGATATTTAGCGGCGTACCATGCATATTACACAACTGTAAATCAACAATTATAAACCTATATATATGCAGATTAAACACATTTTACCAGTTTAAACAATTTTATTATAAATAATTCACTTTGTAATTTTGAAGAAACAACAGCTTAGTAGTAGTAGTACCAAATATCAAATAGAAAGTAGTAGTACAAAATATTAAATAAATAGCAGCTTAGTAAAATATTAGAGTTGTAATCAGTGATGAAAGTAAAACTTTTATAGATATTTTAGATTAAACTTTAAAATATCATTATCAGCCACTTATTTGGGGGGAGGGGGTATTTTTGCTTTATACTTAACTTTTACTTATTTTTAAGGCGATGGATGAACGTCGTAAATTTATTGGGAACTATTATTTGAATATATTGGAAAACTATTTATTGGGAACTATTTATTTGAGAACATAAAAATAATGCAAAAATTAAAAAAATTCTTTAAATGCGGTTGATTTAAGTAAGTGTAGAATTATCGAATATTATTTATTGTTTCAACTATGTATTTCTGAAAAACAATTCAAGCATAATATTATAAAATGCAATCAGACAAAAGAGAGCTTAGAGATGTAGAGATCAGCTTAGGGATGTAAGAATTCTAAATTAGAGTAGTATTAAAGAATGAGGGAAATTAAAAAATGCTATAGAGTAGAATTAGAAGTAGAGTAGAATAGAATATTATATGAGTAGAATTAAAGAATTCTACTCATTATTTTTAAAACGTTGTGAAACCCACTAAAAAGCAAAAGATGCAAAGCATGCTTATTTCATTAATTTCGGAAATGTTTGGGGATATTTTATTCTTTGTTGTCTGTTTCAGAGAGACAGCAGAATCAGGATCCTTACTTTGCTGAAACAGCTGCAAACCTGACAGTGGCTGAAGGCAGGACTGCCACATTACCATGCGTGGTGGAAAATCTCGGAAATTACAGGGTAAGAAGAAATTGTTGTTAATTTTTTAACAGATTTTTAAAAATAAAATACAAAATACGCATTGTTAGTATTATAACAAGTTTTTTTATTTAACTAATAAGTTTCATGATAAGTTCATTAATTATATGTACAAATTTGAAAATTATTCTGAATTAAATGATTTCCTGTCAAATATTTTACATGAAAACAAGCAAAACTATGCTATTTCTCATAGACACTGCAACCTTGGGGAATTCACAGTGCGAAAATATCCTACATCCTAAAAGACCTGGGAGATATTCGCTATGTTTATATAAAGCCGGAATTCAGCTATCCAGAGATCACTGGATGGCATATAAAAAACTTCTGCTACTCTTCATTGACGATCGCAATAAAAATGAAAATATTGGGACTCAGTTTGGGATTCTGAACGTTAGAACAGACGATTTATAAAATCCTCAAAGCAATTCACAATAGGCATGATACTCTTGAGAATAAATTTTTTTTTTTGCTCTAGCTGTAACTCCATCCTTCAAGCGAAGATCAACAAGCTTGACATCTCCCTTTAATAAATCCTCCATAATACATTTTATTCCTTTAGACTTTTCGAGATTCCTCTCATAATTATAATAATCCTTTGATTCGTTGAAGTTATTGGTGCAATTAAATCTATTTCCAATATCTCTCCTGAAAATGACGGAATTCCAGCCAAACTTTTCAAAATCCTACCCAATTACTACCTTCAACAACTACGAATTTTTAATAATGATAGGATTACAGACAACATCCCGGAAGAGTAGCACAGAAATCACCAACTACGCTGAAGCCCGCTCCGTACTGTAGAAGCTGTATGGAACTTGATATTCAAATTTGAAGAAATTTATGCTTATGAAATCGATCTTGTCCTAGACAACCTTCTGTTCCTTTCGTGGTAGTTATAGAAATTCAAAAGACGATAAGCGAACTTCGTCTAGTGTAGCATCAAGTGTAACGCAACCAGTTCTGCAATTCACGATTTTAAGCGGTTGCCGATTTCTACGATTCACAAGATTCTCCACAGGTTTCTGTATCAGTACCAACGCGTTAAGATGTTGCAAGTGAGTATTAACCAACTACAATTTGTTAATGAATTTCTTATCCGGTATGATAATGACAGCAGAATGCCTTAAGACATTCTATGGACGGAGAAGGCCCATTTCCCATTGACTGCGTGAACTGAGCAGACGATAATCCCTATAATGTCGTTGCATTTCCATTACACGAAAAAAAGTGCCAATTTCGTGCTGTATAATTAGCACCTTCATCCTCAGCCTTTTTCTGTTTTGAAGAGGTTAAAGTTGAAGGTCTACAAACGTGTACTGTAACATGTACTCGCTATCTAGAAACGTTGGCTAATTACATAATTCCCGATTCGCAACAGCGAAATGTTCATTTGTGGGTGCAAGATGGTACTCACTCCCCCATATGTGGGGTCTTCTATCAAACATTTCTTAACACAAAGCTTTTCGGCTGCAGAATTATTTCTAACCATTTCACTTTCCCATGACCATCAAGGTATCCTGATCTTACTGCAATGGATTTCTGGCTATGGGGATATCTGAAATCAAATTGTATGCATTTAATATGCAAGCTGCATCGGATTTGAAAGATGTCAGATTCCTTTTGCATGCATGCTTCAGTGCTATCCACCATCTCCGCACCCACATGTCCAAAATGTCAAAGAAACATCATGTGGAAAATTTGTGAAACATAGTAATACAATGTTTTGCTTTCTGTTGCTCCTCCCTTGTTGACTGTTTCCCCCACGTTTTTCTAAGTCTGTCTAGCACCGAGATTTTCGTGCTACAGGTACCGTTCCAGTACTATTTATGGTTTCTTTTTTATGGAATTCTCATTCTAATAAAAAGTAGTTATCATTTGAAAATTTTTGAAAACTGTTACCGTTATATAATTTATGTTAAAGTTTAATTGTTGTTTTTCATATGATTCTTAGCAGCATACCTAAAATACTTTAAATCAAATTTTTATTCAGTTTCTTCGAGCTGTAGGATAACTGGGGCTCATATTTACATATATAAGCTCTAGAATAGCTGGTATATACGTTTTTCTTATAATTACTCTGCATACAGTGCCAAGCAAAACACTCATTTACATGACATTTAACTGAATTCTTTCTGCTAAATAATTATAAGTTTTTTTAAATAATTATATATTGATTTAATATGTAAATTTTATGAAACCTGTACATAAGAAGAGGTTTTATATACAAATTTATAAAATAACTATACACATGAAAATTAGTCTCATTGAATCAAACTACGTTTTCAATTATTTTTATGAAGAGCTTTCATTTCAAAAAGAATTATTACGAATGAAGCTGTCCCATAAAGCATAATTTTTCTAATCGTATAATTATTTTATACGATTTTAAAAATAAGCGTTTGAAAGGATCAAAAGCTCAAGTTTATAAAGCATTCAAAGTATATAAAAGTTTTTTAAATGCGTTTTACGCTTAAAAATATTCAGAATTAAGGTGTTACGATTAGCATTTTTTTTTAAATCCCAAATTAATAAACAGAAGAGATTAAATCTTCCCATTTTTAAAAAATGTGCTTTTCCCTACAAAAATTTATTCAGAACATTATATTTACCTCCATTATTTTTAATTATTTTGGCTTACATTAACGTTGAAATTATTAAATCATACAAAAAATACGATTAAAATTATTTATAAACGCATGTCTTACATATTTTTAAAACCTGGCAACATAAATTATTAAGTTCTTTATTTAAATAACTATAATCATATTAACTAGATTTTAACTAGCTGAATAATTGCTTTTAAAGAAGTATTTATGTGCAAATATATGCTAAACCTTTATTTTCAGAAAGATTTATCTGTCTGCTTTTAAAAACAAATATCAATAAAAGAGTTGATATAATTGTTGTGATGTTTTTATATGAAATATTAATAAACAGGATAATCTTATTTGCAAACAAAAGACACTCATTTTTAAATCCAATCTAGATATGCGAGGTGATAAATATTATATATTGAATTATTAGAGCCAATATTTTTTCTTGTTTGAATAGTTTTTTAACCATAAATATTTTTTAAATCTTATCTACTAGAAATTGATATCATGTCATGATATATAATTTTAAACTTTAAATCAAGCTTTTTACGGTTTTTTAGAAACTTTTAAGAATTAAATTTTAACAAAAAAGAATTGTAAAACAATTTGAATAAATCTTAAATTTTCAGATTTCAGATAAAATTTTATTCCCAACATCAGAATGAATTACGATTTACAATGCCAGTCAGTTTCCCCTAAAAGTCCACCCAGAAGGCAAAATATTTTTTTTAGCACAAATCAGTGAGACACTGATGTACAGAAAAGTTATGAGAACGAATAAGTTGAGAATTAAATTTGAAAAAAACTCCATTAATAGATTATTCCTCGTATTTCAATTATCAAATATTTCAACTTTTGACCTCTTATATACAACGATATCTTTTTCTCTTTTCAAGTTAAAAATTGTTTCTAATGAAAATAAAATTATTCAATAATTTTTTAGAATAGTTTAAAAATGCATAAAATAAAACGAAAAATAAACCATTTTAAAAAGAGCAATTAAAGAAATTTATTAGTAAAAGTTTTTAATAAAATACATTATTAAACACAAGAAATATTGAATCAAAGTTAGCAAATTTTATTCTTAGCAAAGTTCTAAAACTCTTGCCAGTACGAATGCATTCCTGAGTGAGATTTTTTTTTTGCTGCTTCGATCTAATAAAAGAAACTTATTCTATGCTTAATAAGCTAAAATGTATATTTCTTCTATTTCTTCTGCATTTACATTGTTATATGTTCCTCTCCTGTCTTCTTGAAATTTCTAGTTTATTATTGGTGGTAGAAATAATAATAATGAAATAATGGTAAATTATTTATTTAGTTTTACAATATATTTTTGAGTTTTTAACATATAATTAAACTATATATATTGTTTCTTAACTGTATATATATTAAATTACACACAACTGTTGAGACTTGTGTTTTATCAAGTTGAAAATAAAAAGCTCTTTCCTCTGTTTTGTAAAGTAATTATAAAACATAACACCAATTCCTTTTCTAACTATCTATCATAATGCCAAATAGCAAAAGACAACAATAGCCACAATTAAAGGTCTATCCAACAGACTGGAAGTTGTTTGCATATAAAGATTCTTTTGAGTGTATTGTGGGATGCTTAAGGAATTTTTTCGTTATTACTTGTTATGAGACAATTGTACAATATTTGAAGTTTATTGTCAGCAGCTAAGACGGTTAAAAGCAAATTTTTGCAGGAAAAAATGACTTTTGTCGATGGAAAGAAAAGAAGTTATCCTGTAGCATGTCCATGCCAAAAATCACACACTAAGAGTGACTTAGAAGATTTGGGTGGGGAAATGATGCTTCTCCCACTTGTTTCTATCACCCTTCCTCCAACAGATTACCAATCGTTTTAGAAGCTGGCAGAATCATTTTGCCCAGATTCTTCATTAGAAGACGTTTAAATTAAGCTAAATTATTTTTTTAAGAAATGAATTATATAGCAAGTAATGTAAAAAATATTTTTAAAGTCAATTCCCCACTTTTTTTCACTATATTGGAGAAAGTGCTTTATAAATAATTTTCATTCATTTTTTAAGTTTATCTGGCACCATCTATTGGTAGATATATGCAGTTTAAAATCTGAAAAAAAACTAAAATTAATTAAATTTAATTACTGAATTAATATTTGAAAAAACTGTATCAGCATCCAGTGTCAACCACTACAAGTTAAAAAAATGCATTTGAACTTGAGTGAATGAATAAAAAGTATTTTATGACCGATTGAAAATTTGGACAAGCTATATATAGTGAGAGTGTGAGCTAATAGAAGAAATTGAAAAAAGACATCGAAAATAATGGAAACTATGTTGATTATAAATAAATATATTTTTGAGTAAGTATTTAGTTTTATTTTGAAAAAAAAATAGCACAACATTTGTTACATTCTTATATATGGAGGCGCATTAGGAACATTCTGTATTTACAAACAACGAGAACAACGACTATCTTGAATTACTTTGTTTGTTCGTTGCAGCTGGCCTGGATCCATAAGGACCGCCACAACCTGCTGACTCTCCATGACCAGGTGATCACGATGAACCCCGCGTGTCCATCCACCACAACAACTACCGATCCTGGTGGCTGGAGATCAAGGAGGTGAAGCTGGAGGACAGTGGTCATTACATGTGCCAGATCAACACCGCTCCCATGATAAGCCAAACCAGGCACCTGGAAGTTGTAGGTAAATAGATAGCACTAATGTTTTAAACTGACCGATTAATATAGTCTGTAGCCCAATCTGTGACCCAGTGCTAACATATGTAACTAGTATAGCGTAAAGTTCGAAAGGTACAGTTACAGTCACTACTTTCAAAAAGGATCACTGCTGTCACACTTCACTTCACTGCTTCACAGTCACTGCTTTCAAACTTGATGGCGAATAGCGTGATTAAAAGTTTTTAATTTGTTCAATAAAAATGTCTCCGCCGACTGGCGAAGATATCAAACTACGCCCAAAACAATTTTCTTTGCACAGATCTGTCATCAAAAATTTTTTTTTTTTTTTTTTTTTTTTTTTGCATTTCAAAATATTATGAATAATTTTTTCATAAATAACTGTTCCTAAAAAAAATTGTTGTTCATATAGGGGTTTTTATTTATTTATTTTTGTAAAAATGTTGAAAAATTGATATAATTATAAAAATTTTCGTTTATAGATAGAAGGTTCCGTATCAATAAATTTATACATCTTTGCCTAAATATGACTCATGAACCAGATTAAGAATTTTGTAGATGTTTAGAGTATTTGCAAAGCTATTTTCAACAGAAATGAGATCATTGAAGTTCCCATTAAAATGAATATGAATTCAATACTCCTATGAATTCAAAATTGCGTTAATCTATTAATATTAATAACAAACAAATTATCTTTCATCTTTCTAAACAATATAAAAAAAAAAACCAATTGTTGTATCAATTGTTATAAAATTTCATAACAAGGTCCCGCTTTCTTCTTTCTTGTTTTCAAATACCGAGTATTTTGACTTGAGTCATTTGCTATTGGAATAGAAAGATGTAGAAGTTTCAGCGTTATCCAGGGTACGCCAAAGTCAGGTGAGTCAATCTGCTAAACAGCATTCACATTAAGACAACCCAATTTTGAACGAAGCACCCAAAGGAGGCATTCGACAGGTTCGTAAATTCCATTCATTTTCTCGAGTACGGCGAAAGAAATCTCCGGTGTACAGATTTACTGTGCTCTCATCCACATGAGCAGGACTTTTAACATTTTAAAGATTCAAATATTTACAACAAAATTGCATTTCGAAATAACTTCTGGTAGTTTTAGGGATTACCGCCAAATAACTAAAATCATAAAGCTCATAATTAAATTTTTGAAGGTTACAATAAAGTAAATTTTTGAAATATTTTAATCGAAATATTTCAGATTTTAATTAAGCAAATTTCGTTTCTCAACACAACACAACACAACACAATACTTTAAAGTTTCTATACTTATCGTATTTGGTTTTTATATTTTAAAAATATTTATTTATTTAAATGTTATTTCTCCTTTGGTATTTGTGCTTTGCATTTGCACGTTCTAGTAAATCATTATTATACCAAATAACACTGCTATAAATAAAATTGTTTTTGCTTGAGGAGAAATAAATCTTGCATCCGAAATGCGTAAAATATTCATTGTTGGATTTATATTTTAAAGCAGTTTTCCCGACTGAAATACAAACGACTCCTTCAAGACAAATATCGATTCGGCAAAAGACAACTGAAATTTATCATATCACAGCTATTTTTCTTCTACCAGAGGCAGGAAAGAGCGAGCGGAAGTTTTATTGGATTATAATGTAGCGTAAATAATTCCTACTGTAAAAATCGATCAGAGAAACAGTGTCATCTTTTTTTACATATTTTATTCAATACTTTGAAGCCCTTGAAATATTCCTCTATAAAATGGATAAAATATATTTTAATCTTAAAAGGTTTGAATTCTTTAACCAATATATATATATATATATTGCCTTAACTAAATATTATTATGAGGAATTGTTTTTTTTTGCTTCGTATGATTATCTTGAAGATGTTTTTTTGTTTAAATAAATTGATTTAATTTAATTTTTTTTTGATTCAGTGCACGTTAATAAATAAATTTTTGTTTAAGTAATCTTGACTTTTAAATATGTTCTGAATTTTGTATTATGTATTATTAACGTATACTGAATTCTGAAATTTACTAATAATTCATACTGAATTTCAATAAATTTAGAATAGACTTAAACTCCATCAAACATTACGTTATAAAAATGTTTAATAATAATTTAATAACAATCGATTGAAAAAAATTAATAATGATTCTTCTTTGATTTTCAATATTTTTCTTTTTATTTCAAAACTGCTATTTGTTTTAGAATTACAATTTAGATTAAACTTTCAATTATTGAATAAAGGAGAAAATCACCATAAGTATCATATGCCACGATTATTCATATATCTTGGCCTTATGATGAAATTTTTATGACACTAGAGTTAAAAACAAAAACAAGTGCGTTTAATATGAAATACAGTAAAGTACTAATACTTCAAAAAGTTTTAAGCATTATGAGTGCCAATTGAATATGACAGCAATGGATTCATTGATATATGAAATTATAATTAGATCTTCATGGTTATAAATCGAAATTGGGTGAGAATAAGTATATATTTAATAAATGAATTCTATGCAACGTACAATGATACAAAATAACATTCATTTATATGTATGCATAATATCATTCAGATGAGAAAACATGAACAACATTTTTCATACAAAAATCAAAGTTAAATAATCAAAATTAGTTAAAATTTGAAAATACATTATCTCTAGGGTTACCAATATTAGGTTCTTTTTGGATTTTGATATCAATTAATAAATAAAAATAAACAAATTCAACTGTAATTTTGACATTCTACTTAACAATTTTGATTTTAGCAGTCACCATTTTTACTAATTATATTTTCATGGATTATAATCAGAGGAAAGTAATATAATTGAGCTTGTACCTCTATTCCAAACAATCAAAAAGTAGTATGTGCAATTTTCGTACTAGACTAAAACTAGATAAAACTGAGTTATTTAACTATGTGCTTACAAAAAAAGGAAATAGATGCAAAAATGTTATTTTGTTTATAATTCATCATTTTGTAGAAAATATAAAACATTTCAAAAGTTAATATAGTTGAATATTTTATATCTTTTAATCATTTTGGAAATAAATTGTTACTCAAGAAAATTTATTAATAAAATATAAATACCAAATATATAGAAAAATGAAATTTACATTTATTTATATAAAAAAATGAAATATTTCTTTTGAAAATCGTTGTAAAATAGTAGAGATTTTTTCCTTTCGCGCCAACTGCATAGAGTAGTCATGGCCGACAGTACGGATTGTTGGCAAAAATCGCTTAAGCTATTATCGCATATGTTAAACTACAAAATTCTTAAATGCATGCCTAAAAACTAATTCTAAAGAGTTTAAAATAGTTCAAATTAACAGATGAGCATTTTAGCTATTCATTACAATAAAAATTATCTATCTAAATTACTACATTATTACATCGACTACGACATACATCAGATATGAATTGTTTATGAACAATAAAATTGCTTTTAAAACAATCTATATCCATTTAATGTAATAAAGAAATAAAACTGATACTTACTTGTGAAAAGTATAAGGCCCTTCGTTTACAAATTTCCGAAACAGCTTGACACAGTGCAATGAAAGCTCAATTGTCCTCTGTAGTAAAAGTCACATGAGAAGTATGTTTGCCTCAAATTAGCAGCCTTGATGCCCGCTCTATATCATTATAATGTATGCATTACAAATTCAGTAAATGATCATCAATTCGTCTGCTTCTTTGAAAGATTCACAGTTAAATGCCCATGGATTTTCTTTTCCTCCAACATGGCCTAGGAAATTAAAAAGTTGAATATCCATTTATTTTAATCAATTGAATAAAATTAAACTTCTATACAGTCACTACATTGATATATTTTCGGCATTTGTGGCCTTTTTATGTCATTGAAATATGAAAGCCACGTATTCAATTGTTTAAAATCCAGCAACACATTATTGCAGTTCTTAAATTTCCTAAGCAAATGATTTATTGATTTATAGAAATACAAGAATAAATATGTTGACTGCTTTGAGATGTATGCCTCCTGACGCTGTTTTATGTCAATTTATCCAAATGTTTTTCTTCCCAACAAAATTGCAGAAATGTAAATAAATATGTTTATAGCTGGGATATTCAACTTAATCTATTTAAATGCTAATTTTTCTTTTCAAGCATGCAGCCGGGACTCGAACCCGAAATCTGTGGTACCGAGCGCCAGAGCGCTAGCCACTCGGCCATCAGGCCCCTATTTTTGAATTTATGGATGTACAAATTATTTTTTAATACATTTGTTTTTCACTACTTTGGCCATTGTAAAAATAAATATATTTTGTATAAGTGTGATAAATCTCACGGGCCAGAAAAATATTCGCGGGTTGGCCACCCCTGAATATAGCAGTAAACTGAGTCATGCTTTGATAATATGTTTTTTGTTGTTAGAATTAAGACAGCATTTATTCTCTGTTTCTTCATCATCTTACGATGTAATAAATTTTCTGTTATTACCCCAATTCGTGAAACAGTTTTCAAATTTCTTTTTTTCAAGCTGTTGTCTACCACACATTCTAAATTCCTTTTGATGATGATGACTGAAACAAATTTGATGCCTCCTTCACAAATTCATTTTTATCTTGTTCTTTAATGATGAGAATCGAATGTTTTCCAGTTCCCCCTTCCATCGACGAGGACTTCACCAGTTCGGACTTGGATGTGCGCGAGGGGGCAGACGTGAATTTTGCGTTGCAGGGCGGACGGCACCCCCAAACCCCACATCAAGTGGAGGAGGAAGAGGACAAGGACATCATCTTAGGATCCAAGAGAAGTACGTATCACTGATTCATTGTAATAAAGTTGTTGTTCTAATGCAGCTGGCAATACAGACAGTTAATATATTTATGCCATAAGCAAAGGACTGCATTGCTGTTACTCATTTAGTACTACCCAGGGGGCACATGTAGTTTAAAAAATAGGCTATGGGCGCGAATAAAACTACCCCTAACATAGCTCTATGATCCTATTAGGACCGGGAGCTATCTGTGATACCAACTGCCAGAGAGCTAATCACTCGGCCTTCAATGTAACAAAGTTTTAAGTAATATTTATCTCATTTATCTTATTAATTATCTCATAGTTTTTATTAATTTAACTTCAAAAATTACATTGAAAATTAAATTTAGTGCCGAATTAAATAAAGTGCTACCGCTTAAATGCGCAGTTTTTAACTGTTTTATCTTTTATGTTGCAATTCTGAGCTTTTAAGAAAATATCTTTAAATTTGTTGCGGAGAGGCAAATAGAAACCATTTGTATTAGTCAAATAAAAAATAGAAAGGAAATTATTAATAAAGAGAGAAAAAATAAATATCCGCAAAGAAGGACCAAGGGAAAAATAGAAAAATGACTTTGGTAATGAAATATAAAAAGAGTTATTGACATGTCCAACAACTAAGAAAGCACTCACATAGTTAAAAAAGTTAATCATACGCAGTTTTTCGAAAAATCCTATAATTTTAAACGAAATGAGTAAAAGTGGTTTTAAAAGATGCTTTTTTTCGTGTGCTTTTGAATTGACAAACATTTAGTAATTTCATTGCCAATTTCTATTTATATTAATATATCTGCATTAAAATTATTTAATGAAAAGGTTTCAAATATGCTGTAGTGAGTTTTCTTCTTTTTTATGGATGGATATTTTTGCATTCATTGTTTCGCTGCTTTTTAATGTTTTCTCTTTTTAATGTTCGCTGCTTTTAAATGTTTTCTTCTAACGACTCGTGACTCAGCGGTAACATGCGCCGCTGATGAGCATTGAGGGTGAGATTCAATCCTCTGGCGGCATTGTTTCAAAAAACGAGGAGTCTCGATGGCGTTTGTGACGTTCAGCATTTTGCCACATACTACCTTGTGCGAGTTTTCCGGGTTTTCTTTCATATGATAATGAAATGCTGGGTAGTTCTCCCGGAAGGAACTGTCCTCCTTCTTCAGCTACACGGAGCTAAGTCAGATTCTACCGAGCTGCCTTCTCTCTTCCCTCCTTCTATGAGAACTGGCTTCATGGACTTGATCTAGATGTTGCTGTGGACCAAATGGCATAAGAAATATGTTCTCTGTTTTGGATGAATGCATATTCATCAAACTGCTTAGAATAAAATCTGGATAGTTATAGAAAAATGACCTCTGTCTCATAAATTATCAACATTCAACAATCATTTCTCCTCAAAATTAATTTACCAATATCATGTTAGTTTACAATTTGGTTATTCACTACAATTAATAAATGTTTATGTGTTATATCTCTCATAGTTCCCAGCGTGGAAGGCGAATCCTTGAAACTGACTCGGACAAGTCGCTTGAGCATGGGAGCCTACTTGTGCATTGCTTCGAACGGTGTATTGCCCTCTGTCAGCAAACGCATCATGCTCAATGTATTGTGTAAGTGATTCATTTAACTTATTTTAGATATGTAAGGTAGTTCAATAGTTAAAAAGGAATTTATGCATTTTTTTATTCATATATAAATTTAGTCCTTTTTTCAAACAATAATGTATAGAATGGAATTAATATTTTTTAATTAATAATATAGTTAAGAATTTATTAGATTCGATTTTCATAGCTTGTTACGCGGCTTTTATGATTTCCCTTTAAATTCATATTTATTATTTCTTGTCTACACTGCAACAGCAGAAGTAGCAGATTTGAGGGATGTAAAATGAAATTTGAGAGTGAGTAACGCTTTAAATTGAATTTTTAAAAGGAATTAATAACATTTAACAATTATTAAAAGCCATTATCTCTATATTAGTGATAATTTTAGTTATTTGCCTTCTACAAGCAGGAATTTTTATGTGTATTTCTGGTGTATATTTAAAGAACAAAAGCATTTAATAAAATAATTTAAAATTAGGCACCCTTAAAAACAATTTAATTTATTTGTGGAAGGAATTTTAAACAGCAAAAAGTAAAAGTGAAACACAGTTACTCTTAAAAACATTGTATTAAAACATTGTATATTTGTTATTGATTAGTAGAGACTAATCAAATAACAAATATACCAAACAATAAAAAGAACAATTGCTAATAAAATGTCAATGATAAAGTTCAATAAACGAGAGCAAAGATTCTATTTACTCTCCACTGATGGTCGAAAGCTATTTCGTTTTTCTATCTTCATAGAGCTTATAAAATACATTGGTATTTTCATGATATTTTTCCCGCAATATACGTGCCAAGTTAATAGATGTTTTTGAGTATCTCAAAGTAAAATTCAGAAAATGAAATTTCAGCCAACATTTGCCGCCAAAATAGCCAATACTCGTGCCAATTTGGTTAGATAGTATTTTTTGCTTTGTTCAGTGTTATGTATTTTTAAGAAATAGAGCATTTTATGTAATGAATCAAATGAACGTTTCATTCTAAGAAAATAGTTATAAAAACTATTAATTAATTAAAAGAAAAACTATTTATTAATACTGAATTTGTTGACGATATAGCAGTTCAAGAAATGTTTTTCCAATGACTATGAGAATGGGAAATTATTTGGAGTTTTAAATTTTAAAAAGTTCTGCATTTTAAAAACATTGTATGGAATTTTATCTGACTATAAGATGTCATTTCTTGAATTTAAATAACGCCACGGATATGTCTTTTTAAGATCCATTAAAACCGACGAATTACTGGATCAAACCAATACTGAATTTTTAAATAATTATCATTCTTGTTTAAACAAAACAAAAATATTTCATCGAAAGGTTTAATCAAATTTTGATTTTCTGATTTTATAAAATAGACACAATTCCATTTAACAAAATATGAGAGGTGAATAAATGGTAGTAAAACTGAAATAAATATTCAATCATGCAGCAGGGGAACATGGATTCATAGACATAACATCCTGATAAACCAAGGTCAGACGCTATACTTGTATTGAAAAAACGATGTATTTACAGTTGCATAATGGTTAGCTGTGCATAACACTTCATAACCATTCTTTAGAAAAAAGGGTTTATCACAAAATCTTCAAAATGAAATATATGCGAAAGCAACATTAAAAATAAATTTATTAATGAAATCACGTATTATGATTGCCTTATAAAAATCAGAAACTGATATTTACTATATTTCGAACGGAAACAGAAGATATTTGTATACTTTAATACTCAGAGTGGCTTAAAAAGTTATAAAAATTGAAAAATATCATTTACCACTGAATTAGAATACTCAACATACTTTTACTTACATATTCATATATATATATATATATATATGAATATGTAAAAAAATAATATAATGTATATTGGTTCTTTCCTCTGATTTATAAACAATTCAGTATATATATATAAGGGAAAATCAGATAAATCAGAAATAATAATTCCCATAATTATTTTGATCACAAATAAATATTTCCATATACAATAAATCAATTTCTTATTTTCTACTAATAACATATGACCACTTATTTTACTATAATTTATTGACTTGAAATAATTTTATTAAATTCTATAAATATATATATATATACATATAACTTTAAAAGAAATATTAGCTATCTGACAGTTTAAATCTCAATTTCTTTCTTTGAAAATAGCATTATTTATATTTACGGTGACAAAATGGATAAATGTATCTAAACCACTAAATAATAGCAACAAAATAAATGTATTTCTTGATAAAAATCATAAATAAATTACCAATATATTTTTTTAAATAATAAAATAGTAATAAATTAATTTATATTTTTACTACTAATACGGCTTCCAACTATAAAACAAACTAGTATTAAGCAACGTTTTTATAAATAAATGTAGAATTGCAAGAAGTTTTCAGTTTTTAAATTTAATTTTACTGAATTAATAACATTAGAAAATAGTTAATTTAATTGCTATGTTTTTAAAGAAAAAAAAAAGAAAATTCTTGACAATAGTCAAATAAGTTTTCTTCAATAGATTTAAGTATTTCATTTTATTAACTATCATTTTAAATTCAATTTTATCGATAAAGGTTATATTTATTTTTATTTCAAAATGTTTATTTTGCATTCAAATTATTTGTTGTGTTTTTTATTTAGTTTAAGTTATTTTACCCGATTGTTGAACAATATTTTCATAATTAAGCATATAAAAAGTATTTTACATTTTAACCTCTTAAGACAAAGTAACTATTTGCAGAGGTTAAAACATATCGTATTTTCTAAATACATTGATAGCCATATGTGAATTCTTTTTTTTAATTAAAATATTTCTAACAATGATTTACTTGAAAACTGTCATCACTTACTACATTTTGTTCTATGTGATAGCTTTACTATATAGTACATAAATATTTTCTTTTTAGGCTGAAAAATAATTATTCATTATAAAAATTAACTCGAAAATCCTTCAAGATGGCAGGATAAAATTTGTTACATTTATGAAAAATGTGAATGCCCTGAATGTTGTAGATCTTTTCATCCATAATTAACTACACTACTGACCATTAAAATTGCTACACCAGGAAGAAATGTAGATAACAAAATGATATTTATTGGACAAATAAATTATACTGGAAATAACAAGTGATTAAATTTTCAAGAAATTTGGGTGCATAGATCCTGAGAAATCAGTACCGAGAACATCCACCTCTGCAGTAATGGCAGCACTTATACGCCTGGGCATTGAGTCAAAAACAGAGATTGATGGCATGTACAGGTACAGATGCCCATGCAGCTTCAACACGATGCCACAGTTCATCAACTGTAATGACTGGCGTATGATGACGAGCCAGTCGCTCGGCAACCATGACCAAACGTTTTCTATTGGTGATAGATCTGGTGAAAGTGCAGGCCAGGGCAACAGCCAAACATTTTTCGTATCAAGGAAGGTCTTTAGAATACCTGCAACATGCGGTCGTACATTATCCTGCTGAAACGTTGGGTTTCGCAGGGTTCGAATAAAAGGCACACCCACGGGTCGTAACACACCAGAAATGTAACATGCAATGTTCAAACTGCCGTCAAAAGCGAACAATAGGTGACCGAGAAATGTATCCAATAGCACTCCATACCATTACGCCAGGTGATGGGCCAATATGACAATGACGAATGCACGCTGCCAATGTGCGTTTACCACGTTGCCGCCGAACACGGATGCGACAATCTTGATACTGTAAGCAGTTCCTGGATTCATCTGAAAAAATGACATCTCGCCTTTCGTGTTTCCAGGTTCGTCGTTGACCACACCATTGAAGATGCTCCTGTCTGTGATGCAGCGTCAAGAGAGTAGACACAGCCCTGATCTCCGAGCTGAGAGTCCATGCTGCTGCAAACTTTGTCTAACTATTCGTGCAGACACTTGTTGTCGTGCAAACGACCCCACATCTTGACTCAGGGCTCGTGACGTGGCTGCACGATCCATTAAGGCCATGCGGGTAACACGATCAAATCAGTAGAAGGGACACGAATAAATCAGTAGAATGTAATATTGTACATGAAGGCAAGACTGTATGAATTTCTCATGTGCCACTTTTGATGTGTTTGTTTAAAATTGTTTTGCCACATCGTGGCCAAAATCGTTTTCAAAGCCTTTATCTCAGCTTTAAGCATAGTGATGTGGTGTAGTAGTAGAAATCACTGCTTTCAACAATGAGGAGAATCTATTGCAGCGTCCTACAATTACAGTACAATTCTTACGATAGTGGGAATTTACCTATTTTCTTCCCATGTTACACACAAATGTCTGTGAATATTCTTCCGTAAAGCATCACTTTTTCTTCCAGTCGATGGCTATTCGGAGTCTATACATTACTGGACTCTTTGACCTCTAAATCCTTGAATTATGCAATTATCATCTCCATTTGATATTTTTTTCTACAGCTTAAAAAATTCGTTTCTAAATAGAATTGATAAGATAGCTAAACGATTTATAAAAAAAATTCGTTCTGCTATCTTATTTTACAAAGGGCGCCATCTAATTTTACATACAATATTATCTCATTTAAAAAGCGTTAGAAATATAAGTTAAAAGACATTTTTATGATAAAAGAAGAATTAAATGTTCAGTTCTTTAGATAGTGAAGGCAGTTAGTTAGAAGTTAGCCGTAAGGGAAGTACTTAATGTTTGTATAATGTCCTCATTGACTGAGATAGTATCTTAAAATAGCCTAAATAATGGCTGAATATAATTATTTTCTGCAGTAAAATTTCAGAGAAATTGTTGAAATTTGTTTTGTCATTTTCGAGATAGTTTTTAAAGCTAATTCACAAGTCTAGACGATATTCATAAGAAAAATAAAGGAGGTTTATTATGAAATGTAGTTTCCTCAAATTATAATAATATTAAGAAAAACAGCTTAAATTATCTTTGAATTAAAAAGAAAACGAAAAATTGATTAAATGAAGCATAGCTACTTACGCTGATATAATTAATATATGTAATTAAGTGTATGTAAGAGATTTATTGATAACCCATATTGCCAAAATTTTCCGGCAACATTTTTAGGTTTATAATTTTTTTAAACTTTCTTTTCTTAAGTATTATTATTCTTTTAATTACAATAATTCAATAATTTAAAAACTGAAGGACATGTGTAGATTAAAAGGCAAGACCATTTTTCACTAAAATGAAAAATAAATTATTCAAGGTCAGTTTTAAAGTGAAGATTGTAGAAGATTTATCATGGGAACTAATTTTTAATTAAACTAAGTTTCTAAAGTAGTTATAATTATGATGCAAACATTGACCATCGCGATATAAAATCTTCATCTGCCAACAAAAATATGCAAAAAGTAATACTGAATGTTTAATGAAAAATATCGTATATTTCTGAAGTTGTCATATTCAAGCATCATAATATATTCCAACTTCATTTTTCTGATTTCAATTAAATGTTATGCTTTTGTTACTGCAAATTTCAAATCCCAAGGCTTTATAAAAAATAAAGGTATAAAAAATTTTAAATTCAAGGCCACAAAATATCTATTGTACTTTTATCCAATCTTTCAGACACACATGAAATAAATTTTGATTCAATCTTTCAGCATACACATGAGATCAATTTGATGCAAATTTTCAGCACACACATGAGATCAATTTGATCCACCTTTCAGTACTTACATGATATTAGTTTCATCCAATCTTTCAACATATACGTGAGATCAATTTGACGCAAACTTTCAGCACACATGTGATATCAATTTTATCCAACCTTTCAGAACACACGATACATCAAATTGATCCAAACTTTCACTACACATGTGATATCAACTTTCAAATCTTTTCGGTGAAATCGGAAATATCTTTTACTTGATTATTCCTAGAATTATTTGCGAGACAATCTCGAAAACTTTACAGCTAACACTCAATTCCCACATAGAGCTATGTTAAATGAATTTAAAATGTATGTGTTTCTGGCGAGAAATAATGTGATCTTAACGTCCTAAAGGAGAAGGAAACATCAATTTTCCGAATGTTATATTTTCTTATTACATAATTAAGGAGGCAAGTAATTGAATTATCATTTGATGTTATAGAGAATTTTCTAATATTTTCAACAAAATAAATTAAAAATCAAATTACGTGCATACACTTATGTGTTAAAATACACAACACTATTTTATCTTGATTTGTCACATATCTTGATCATTCCTTCCAATATAGGAACAAATAAAAAGATTCTGCTATCAAAGACGTACTTGTGTCGATGTTTCTTTATGATTATGGACATTTTATTTAAATAGTACCAAAATAATTGCCAAGAATCTCTTCTAGTAAAGGGTAGACTATGAAGGATTGTTATTAGGACTTCCAGCCATTGGGTGGCATTTGTTGGCGATTTATCACGAGGATTTAATATTAAAAAAAAAACTCCCGTATTTCTACATTATTTCAAAAAGTCATTACATATTTATACTGAAATGTTGAATTCTTTTTTTTTTTTATCCTGAAGTTTATCCTTTTTTTTTTTCTTCCAGTTGCCCCTATGATACTGATTCCCAGTCAACTGATTGGTGCCAACCTTGGGGAGGACGTAACTTTTTGGTCTGCAACTTGGAGTCGTACCCAAGATCTGTGACATACTGGGTGATCGCTGGAGGGCATCTTCATCGTCACTAATAACAAATACAAGGTGATCATCGAACCTTCTGACTCACCCTCTTCCTACAAGGTGAAGCTCAAGCTGCTCATCAGGGACCTACGTCCCCAGGACTTTGGGGCCTACACCTGCGTCGCCAAGAACTCGCTTGGAGAAACGGAAGGGACGATTTCGCTGTATGGTAAGTATTGAAACGTTCTTCTAATATTGAAAAGAATAGCCGATGGAAAGTAATCTTCGGCTCCAATAAAAATAATAGCCTTTGTATAATGATGGTTGCTGTTAGGGATCCCTACATTAAGAATCAGCAAACAATCCTAATAATATTAATAATTCTAAATATATTAAAGTTTTTGTTTTTTACGTAAAGAAATTAAAGTAAAAGAAATTAAAATTAAAAAAATAATAAATCTGTTATCCTATACAAAATATTATTTTTCCACGCACAAGTTGATTCAGTTTTTCTGCATTTAGAATTGTGCATGGAAAAAGTTTTTCCGTGCATGGTTTTCAATTTTATGACATATTTATCGGCTTGTTATTAACAGAGTTTGATTAATCAACATTACACTTGTTATCAATGTTTCATGTAGAATGAAACATTATGGCTTTCTTCTGGAAAGTAACATTTTTTGAATAAGTTATCAAAAGTGTTTGAAGCCAATATAACTAATATTAATCTTCATGGGAAAGTGTCAGCTAATCCATTTTAAAGTTTTAAATCTAAGAAACAGTAAATCAACTATGAACCGAGCTCCTATTCCAAATATCTTTTTAAAATAGTTTTGAAGATTAAATTTCTGGAAGCATGAGAAACCAATGGTAGTTTTGAAACTCCTTTTGTACTTAAATAATGTGTTCAATGTCATACTGTAAGAGTCACAATTATTGCATGAGTCGACTCGTTTAACTTATGCTGCTTTTCTATGATTGGTTTAAAGAAAGTGAAAACCCCAATGACGTTATGATGAAATCTCTTGAATCTTTTTGGTCCTTTGTTGAGAGCTATTTAGTCTTTCTCCTACTGGTAGAATAGTTTGATCTCCTACGATTCAGGCCAGCTTTTTCTGCTGTTGTGCAGGTCAGTTTTCTGCTGTTCCATGATTAGTTTAAAGAAACTGAAAACCTCAATGATGTTATGGTGGAATGTCTCGAATCTGTTTGGATCCTTTGTTGAGAACTATTAGGTCTTTCTCCTACTGTGCAGGTTAATTTGTCTCCTGCTGTTCAGGACAGTTTCCGGCGAAAGTTTCTCTGAAAGTTTAATCCCTTTTAATTTATTCATAAAAACAATTACCACCTCCTGCTGTTCAGGACAGTTTCCGGCGAAAGTTTCTCTGAAAGTTTAACCCTTTTTAATTTATTCATAAAACAATTACCACCGAATTAACAATTACCACTTAATTAAGAAGACACCGTATTGAACCTTAATAAAAATATTGAAACATGTGAATAATTTCTTTAGTCACATCCTGAATATAAAGTGACCCAAAATTCTACTGATAACTTCTACAGAGAATATATTTCAATGGAGAAATATATTGTTATATAAAATGTATAGAAATTAAAATATACATGTATATATATAGTAATTTATTGAATATAAAGTAAAATAAAAAAATAATATACGATTGGTAACGTAAAAAAAAAATTATGGTTTTAAATAAAAAAAGCCAGATTTAATTACTTGGCGTTAACACCTTTAAATGCTTTATTATATCATATTATCATATATCATATTTATCACCCTTAAAACCTTTAAAGCTTTATCATTCATAGATTTTAAAAACTTCATTATTTAAATTTAATATATATTATATTCCTTATATTTTTTTATCATTCCTTATCATTCAGCTTTATCACTAGATAAACAATCCAACATAGATTCAGAATTGAACTTCTATGGTTTTCACATTAATGAGAAGTGTTGAATACACCTGAAGTACTTTGGGACAAAATTTATAATTCAATTTTATTTTTATAATGCATGAATGTCGTTTAAAATTCTTTTATATTTGAAAACAAGTGTAGTTTGTTTAATGTAATTAAACAAACTTTATAAGCAAACAATTCATTTTGAAAATAATTTGCATGAATCTAATTGACAATCATTAACGAAAAAACAAAGTTTGAGCTAATGCTTTTCACGTCCTTTTTTTAATACAGTCCTTTAATGACCTAAACCAGAAAGTCCTCTAAATAATTAGAGCAAATTCAGTCAGAGACCTTTCTATTTAGACTTATTTTTTATTTTTTAATTTTAATATCCCATTGTAATGAAAAGGAAATGTTCTTGTGTCGCTGCATTGCAGCAATGTGGACACCAACTTTCCTTAACTTGTGAAGAAAAAATCATTCGGTTGAAATCTCCACTATAATATACAAAATACACCTATACTAAGAATAAAAAAAAAAAAAATACTATACTTAAGAAAAACAAACCTATAACCTATACCATAGCATATGAAAATTCTTTATTTACACAACTTTGTTAAATAATGCTGAGACCCAAACCTCTTTAAAGTCATAGAGGTCAAATTTTTAGTCAAAATACGGAGTGATTGTAATTAAAGTCCCACACTCAAAATGATATAAAAACCACTCGTCAAAAATTAGTTCAAATTTGAACTGAAGATATTGACGAAGAAGGAAACGGTATGGCATCAAAAAACAGTTCAAAAAAAATCTCCACCTATTTTTCCCATCCAATTTGGTATGACCTGGCCATGGTGGATGGGCTTGCCACAAACAGTGTCACAACTGTTGAATAACTTGGGAAGTCATTTTTTCCGTCAAAAATCCGAAACAATCAAGCACATTGAACACTAAAGTTGGTTTTATGTGCAACTCATGCCAAATACGATGCCATTTCGATTAAAAATATCACTGGCAACAGAATTCACTTTCTTAATGCCGATTACAGCGCCATCTATTAATGCACTTTGGAACTTTTTTTGATGCATTACTGTTTCCTCTTTCTTCAAGTATCTTCAGTTCAAATTTGAACTCATTGTGACGAGGCAGTTCTTTTTTACAGTATTTTGAAAGTGGGAATTTAATTATAATCGCCTTGTATTTTTAAAATATATTTTGCATGCAAACAGATTTTCAATGAAAAAACATATGCAATGAAAAATCAATAACTAATATTTTTTTGTGCAACAGCTATTTTACACGAAAAAAGTTTTTAAAATAAATTCATTTCAATCTTATTTTCTGAAACATCGCCACTTTTGATAAAGGCAAATTAGACTCACATACACAGTAATGACTCTAATTTGCCTTGTTTTTTTTACCCTTTGCCTTAGATCCATAGCCAATGAAAATTATAAATAATAATCCTTATCAAGAGTGAACAAATATGGATTTAACATGATTAGTTTTAATAAATATACAGCCCCTTATACCCTCCCAAAATGAATTCTTTACAGCTAAAAAGGCAATGGACTCTATTAAAGTTAATTAATCAATACTGACTCACTGTCCAGTAGTAGATCTGGCAAGAGTAAGGGGGTTAAGTTTTTTTTTTTTTTTTGAGGGCATGCGATGAAATCAATGCTTTTAAAAACAAGGAGACTCGGTGGAAATTACGACAACATGTCTGGAATCAACACTCATCTTATTGAAATTTTTCCAAATTTTTTTAGATACGCCTCACAAATAAGCAGGTACTTTTAAAAATCTTTCTGAAAGGCATTATTTAATTCTCAGGGAACACTGTTAGAACACCAAAGCATGCTATTAATCCCAACAAATGAATCGTTATAATTAAAGTCTTCAACAATTAAACGGTCAGCAGTTAATTGAATAATTATAAAGTGTTGTTGTTGCTACCAATCCCCTGGTGCAAGCGACGTCTATGCTTAGGAAACATGCAGCTTCACTTTGGAGAGGAACCACGAGGGCTGAAGACTGACTAAACCTCAAGACAACGCTCTACGATCATATTAGACCAGGACCTACACAGAGACATAATACATTTTCTAGTTAATTACTGAAAAAAAAATTTCCATTGCTATATATACAGTGCCTCACAAAGTTTTTTGAATAGATGCGCCATGCATACAATTATAAATAATCATGTATACAATTATTAATAATATTATTAAATAAAATTTTTAAAATTTATTGAATTGAAACAATTTAGTTTGAACATATTATTTATTTATTTTTGCATTTTGTTCTAATGATTCAAATTAAATTTGCTGTATGTACAATAATGCGTTGTTGTTACTAATCCCCTGGTGCCGGAAAGCCTATACGTCCAGAAGACCCCGTCGCAGGTGACTGGGCCATGGTTAAGGGTAACATGCAGCTTCACTTTAGCTAGGAACCACGAAGGCTGAAGACTAACTAAACCTCAAGACAACGCTCTACGCTCATATTAGACCGGGACCTACTGTTTAAAGTGGATTCTGAAACACTATAAACGTCCATGGCACTGCCGGGACATATATCGAACCCGAAACCTGTGGCACCGAGAACCAGAGCGCTAGACACTCAGCAATTAAGGCTCCATTATAAAGTGTTCATTTAATAATGATTGTGTAAAAAATTCCATCAAAATATTAAGTATATATCTGGGCCCTGATAGCCGAGTGGCAAGCGCTCTGGCGCTCGTTAGCAGTCGGTTTTGAGTCCCGGCGGTGCCATGGATGGATGGATGTTTGTAGTGATCAATGGATGGAAGTTTGTAGTGTTTGTTTGCGGAATCCTCTTTAAAACCGTAGGTTCCTGTCTAATACGATCGTAGAGAGTTGTGAGGGGTAAGAGTTACTCGTGTCCGTAGCATATCTTCAAGCCACATGTGCTCCCTGGGTAGTGTTAAATGAGTTAACTGAATAATAGAGGTGCAGCCCTTGCTTAAGGCATAAAGATTAACTGTCTCACTATTGCCAGCGGCATTAGAGCAAACAACAACATTTCCATACAATCAGTTTTTATCATCAAAATATCAAATATTTCATTTTAATGTCATATATTATTCATGCTTTAAAGTGTTATTTTTTATTTTATGTTTAAAATAATTTAGTAATATTTTACCCTTTTTTTTATAAGAAGCTAAAATATTTTCTAGATTTTGAAAAATTATACACTTGCTTCTTTTTAATTTCATAATAAAAAAGAAACAGATTCATTTAGCGAAAGAAGATACGTTCATTTAACGAATAATCATACTTACAATTCCATTCTTTTTTATTGTTATTAAAGCAGTAAAATAAGCAGATTAAAATATTTTTCAAATTATATAAAAAAAAAACGCTGGTAACGTGTTGATGTTAAATGTTATGGCATTAAACATTTGGAAAAATTAAGACAAAAAATATTAAAATGCATTAATTTAGATTACAGAAATGCTTGAATAATTCTCTTTATTAATTAAAGCACTCATATAAAAATAACTTGTTTTCTAAAAAAAAAAAAAGACGTTACAGATATTCTAAAAAAAGAATGAATTTCGAAGGACTTAATTGCTCGTGATAACCATGTCATCGGATTTGAAGTGAAGAAATAATAAAATGAAGGTTAAAAAAAAATTATCTTGAGAAAACGAAAATTGAAAAAAGGTTTTTATCATATTTACAATTAAAAATATGTAAAATGCATTTTTGAGAATTACAAACATATAAAAAACTGATTATCACTTTAAATTGCACATTCCGAAATGGCGGTTTTAATTTTCAGTTCAAATACGTCAGATAAAATTAATTTCTTGTCTTAAAATTAACGCTAATAAAAGTATTCTTTTTACACTTCTTTAAGCGATGCATATTAATTGTGCTAAATATTCTTACATCTTTAAAATTCTTATTTTTTTAGCAAAGCCAAGGATAGGTACAACTGAGTCCGAAGAAAAATTATTATTATGGTAAGTAGCTAATCATTTTAAAATTTGTGTTATTTGTATTTACTTTAAACACTCTTTTATTTAGTTCATTACCAGTATTTAGAGTATCTTGTTTTACTAATTTAAAACTGAATATATCTCTTTTTCTTCCTTACTAAAAATTCTTAATGTTTAGAAAATTATTTTATTTGTCTTACCATTTTTTTTTCAGAATTAATGCAAACTTTGATTTCCATTTATATAATATAAATAAATAAAAATAACAGTTTTATTATCTGATTATTTCTGTCATTATTGTTAGCAGTTTTTCAAGACAGAATTACTTTTTTAAGGCAAGGTTTTCCAAAATAAAATTATACATTTTTTTTTTATTATATGAGTCATATTGTGAAAAAAATATTTGAAAAGATTATCATGAATTTCATTGAAAATGGAAAAAAAAAACATCAAAAGTGATTAACATAAGCTTGTGATTCGTTTAATTGGTGACATGAAAAAATATTTTGAACTGTAATTTCTATTAAAAATGCAAATGCTGAACTATTATGTAAAAATCCACAATGAAATCTTTTAAATGTAAAAATAAGTGAATTAAATATTTACAAAATTACCAGAATAAATAATTTATTTTAATTATATGTTTTAAATTTTGTTCACCATCATTCAAAGCATTTTTTCATTTTCAAAAATGTTTAATTTTTTTAAAATAGTAAACTATTTTTGGAATAATTACCCTATAAAATTCATAGTAAAATTAACTTTTAGTAATATTACACTTTATATTTCTTCGTAGAATTATAATTTCGAAGTCATAATAAAATTATCCTTTAGAATTATCATCTTTTAGATTCTATAGTAAAATTATCCTTTTAGAATTATTATCCTTTAGATTTCATAATAAAATTATCCTTTAGATTTCATAGTAAAATTATCCTTTAGATTTCATAATAAAGTTATCCTTAAAATTATTATCTTTTAGATTTTATGGTAAAATTATCCTTTAGAATTCGTAGTAAAATTAACTTTAGAAATATTTACACTTTATATTTTAAAACATAGTAAAATTTACTTTTAGAATTCATAAATTATCCTTTAGAATTCGCATTAAAACTATCCTTTACAAATATAATTGTTTAGAATTCATAGTAAAATTATCCTTTAGATTTATTATTCTTTAGAATTCATAGTAAAATTATTCTTTAGATTTATTATTCTTTCGAATTCATAGTAAAATTATTCTTCAGAATGCATAGTAAAATTATCCTTTAGATTTATTCGAATTGAATATAAAAATTATCTCCAAAATCTGAATTTGAGTGGGCAAAGCGACTAAGCAATGAAGCCTCACATTTGCAGACCTTAATAACATAATCTAACTAGCTGCCCCTCACACAAATACAGTAATAGTGCTTAAAAGTTTGGTAAATGTGTCTGCTTCTGCGCAAAAGCTATTTAACCAGTTTTGCCATCCAAAATTCATAACGAATATCTTGGTTTTAATTTTATAAATTTAATTTTAATAATGTGTTTGAATTATTGAATCATTACGAATTTATTTATTCATAGAACTTAATCTGTCTTATTTAAAGTATGGGAGGGTAAAGATATTTTAAATTTATTTCGTTTATTTATTTAATTTTTAATTTTTTTCTTCATAGCATAATTAAGATTTCACTTATACTTATGAACACAGTACTATTTTTTTTTTTGTATGAAATGATTTGAATGAATCCTGAAACAATATAAATAATGATGTTTACATATTTCATATCTTTGTTGTTTTATCTCTCATTTAGGCACAAAAGCGATGAGCAATGAGATCGTGAAGGACGAAACACACCCTGTGGCCGATAACATCAAATTGGGAATGCCCAACATCCCTTTCAAACCGGCAGAAGGTAATATAATGCGTATATTTATTTGTCTTTCTACCTAGCTGGAGTCTTTTTCTGTACCCAATTTAATCACATAAATGATCAATTTTCCGCTTAAACAAACATGTAGTCACTTATTTGACGCAAAATAGGCTTAGAAAACTTTGTGTGAGTATGTTTTTAAGATAACATTTACATTAAAAAAAAAATAATAATGTCATAATTAAAACACTTTTGAAATCTAATTAAAATAGATATCATAATTATGATTATCTAAGTCTACGAACAATATATTTTAATTAGCAAATAATAATAATAATAATAATGGCGTTTAACATATTTAAAATAAATACATCATAAATTTTAAAAAACTGTCTTTGTTTTTTTGGTATAGAAATCTGTTTTCCTTAATGTTGCTTTATTACGTAATTTAGCGGCTTTCTCAATTGGTTAGCGCTCTGGCCTTTGTACCACAGCCGTTAGGTGGTATGGATGTGTGTCAGTGGTTCGGAATCCACTTTAAACTGTAGGTCCCGGTCCGTTTAGCCCTCGTGTGCACAAGATGACCGTAGAGCGACAAACCAAACCAAACTTATTACGTAATTTAAGTTTACATGTAATTCCAGTCAAGACTTACCAGTAATCAGAATAAGGAAAATATTTACTTATTTAAATAGTACTTATTTAAATATTTGAATAATTTTGAAAACGGTCACGTGACTGAATTATGTTTGATTTCTTGTGTAACGCTTCTAAATAGCTACCCTAACAGTGAAACATATTCAACGTTAAAAATTAGTTATTGAAATTTATGTATTAATTCAAGATGAAATATAGATGGAGTTGTAATGCAAGATAAAAGAATATCAGCAGTTTCTTAGCGGAAAAGATGCATGTATAAATAAAAGCCTATTTAAGAAAAAAATAGGAAATGAAAATCAGGGATGTAATTTTTTATAATGCAAATTAACATATTTTTCAGTCAAAAAACACAATTTTATTAAATATCTTAACTGTAAAATATAAATAACAAAACAAAACAAATTTCAAACACACCAAAAAAAAAAAAAAAAGATGCTGAGTTCGTTGTCGAGTTCACTGCACAAGAGCAATGTCTCTTCTATTCTAGATTATCAGTTTCGGTACTTTTCTAGATTTTAGTTGAGCTCAATGAATGATGTGTTTTTCCCAGTTTTTCTCCACTACGTTGTTATCCACTATGTTGTTTCATTCTTTTCGAAATCTATAACTGTTTCGAGAAATGTTGACTTCTCATCATTTCCACAAACCACAACAAATTTGCTGATATTTTAAATATTTCGACTTAATTATTTGCTCTTTCTTTTTACGTAATAGAATACTTTTACATAAGGAATCTCATAAATTGAAAAAGATTAAAAACAAATAGTTATAGAAATTATCGATCAACTAAAAATACAATATATAATAAATATTTAATCGGCTGGGTTGATATACAGGTTACTCATAAAATTCAAAATTTAATGTAAGAAGCAAAATGCATAATAGCAATCTTAAACAAAAAGAAAAATTATGAATAAATCATTTTCAGCCAATAAATTAAATTTCATCAGTTATCTTTCAAAACTGAAAAAGAAAAATCAAATTAAATAAATTAGAATTTATAGGCTTCCAAACAATTTTATAAAAACAGCACGTGAAAGAAGTTTAATAAAAAGGCACTTGAAAATATTTTAAATGAACCAATAACAAGTAATATAAAAAAATTTTGAAGTCAATTGCTACTTTTTCATTATATTGCAGAAAAGTCCTTCACAAATAAAGTTGAGATTTTCCTCTTACATCTGGCGCCATCTATTATTAGATACAAGCAACTTAAATCTAAAAAAAAAAACTGAAATTAATTTATTAAATTTAATTAGTGAATTAATATTTGAAAAAAAACTGTAGTAACATCCAGTGTCCTCCACTACAAGTTCAAAAAATGTATTTGAACTTGAGTGGATGAATAAAAAAAGTATTTTATGAACGATGGAAAATTTGAACAAGATATATATAAGGAAAGTGTGAACTAATAGTAGGAATTGAAAAATAGATTGTGAAAGAAATTTAAAAATAATAAATAAACCAATAAGAATAGATTGTGAAAGAAATTTAAAAATAATAAAGATCCAGGACAAAACTGACCCACTTTCTCCAAAGAAATAACTTAATATTTTATGGTTGACTATTACTTATATGTTTACAAATCATTTTCGCAACAAAACTTTAAAAATAAATCTGTATTTTCTTATTTATTATGTTAGTCTGGCTTTAATACAGATATAGGAATATGTGTGATGTTTTCTATAAAAAAAAATTTATAAGTTGAAAAATAGAATTATAACTCTTATCGTAACTCTTATCGTAAAAAAATTGTTTGAATATATTGACTGTTAATGTTTTTGTATCGTAATATATCACTTCTTTTCCTTCTCCATGTATAAAGTTTTACGAAGACAAAACATTACTTCTTAGTTGATTATTTATAAAAGAAATTTCGATCTAGAATTATCGTACACGCTGAAATATAAAAAAAAAACTAACCAGTTATAAAATTTTTATTTCTTTGGAAATGTTTTCGAATAGTTTTACGTAATGAATTTACATATATTATGGCATAATATTTTTAGCATCAATCAATAAGTTATTCAATTATAAAGTGCAAGACACAACAAAAACTTCATTTTAAAGAGAAAGTTACTTCCAACATACATAGACTGATAATTTTTGTTTAGACTAAATTGTAAAAATTAAATACCACAATTTTTAATTGTATAATAATTACTTTTTTAATTAAAATATATAGAGAAGATTTTTCATTATACATTAAACTGATTTTACAAGCAGAAATTTATTATATTTCTGATTTTAATTGTCATTTTTAGAAACGTTAACTCAGTCTAATTATACGTCAAATTATATAAATAGAATTCATTTTTTAATAAAAAAAATTGGACAGGAATTAATTTTACTTGCATTATATTTTGTAATGAATTTAGTAAATTGCTAACAAGATATAAAAATCTATTATAAGCAGTTCTATAATTAATTTTGTACTTACATATCCAAATAAAAGAAAATAATTTAAATGGTATATAATATAACTAGCAAGAATGATTCTTTTTGTAAGTCAAAACATTTGATACTATAACAGTATGTATGTAGTACATCCAGCTTTGCTTAGGATTTCGTTACAAACTCTCCAAAGAATATCCGACTCCAGGCTCAGTGGCAACGTGGGCCACTGGTGAGCATTGGGACTAAAGTTCAATCCACTGGCGGCTTTTTTTGTAAATACTGTTTCAAAAAAGAGGAATCTTGATGACCTTTGGGATATTCAGCATCTTGTCTTGTCAGACGGACCACCTGATAGGAATTTTCTGGGTTTTCTAACATACAATACGCAAATGTTGAGTAGTTCCCTAAAATTCCACCCGAAAGGCACTGTCCTCCTTTTTTAGTGACACGGAGCCAAGTCAGTTTTTTACCTGTGTGTTCTCCCTCACAACAGAAGCTCCCCCTTCTCTCCTTCCATGAGAACACACTGGTTCATGGACTTGGTCTAGATTCTGCTATCTACAAAGTGGGATACGAAACAAACATATATTCACGATTTAGAGAAAACTACTTGCGTGTAATGAATTTAATACATAAAGATGCAACAGACACTCTCTAAAGAATGGCATATAGCGAGTTCATGACGTCCTGCTAATATCTCGAACCCATTGAGAGAATTTGCCAACTTACGGATTTCTCATGACCCTCCCCGGCATAGACAAGCCAAATCCTTCAGTTTGGCATCGTTTATCGTCTTTCGAACAAAATTCCCTCAATTTGAAAGCCCAATATGCTCTTTCCAGGTAACTCTAACTATTTATATTTCCAAATTAAAGTATTAGTTATAATGATATCTAATGTAACTAAAAAAATACATTACAAATATTTTTCTCATCGCTTTGATAATAACAATGTTAATTGATATCAATTAATAAAATGTTAAATAGTTAAATTAAAAATATTTTAAATATTTTATATATATTTTTGTTCTTTATAGAGAGAAACGATAGAAGAGAAAAAGTTGAGCAGAAGCTCATAACTTCAAATACCCATCAAACTGGTAAGAGAACCAATTGAAAAAGTATTCATTTACATTTACTTTATTCTGTAATTATATTGCAACTTTAAAATTAAAATTCTTTTTTGGGAAACTTTAACTATGTCGGAACGAATTTTGTTTAATTCTTTTCATAGACACTTTCTTTATTTCTAAATAAAAATAAGCAACAAAATTTAACGAATAGTTATAAATATTTTTTAAATGTCTCTTTTTTTTAAATTTATTTTACATAGTTAACTCGTTATTGCATACATTTTTTACTGGACAAGTAAATTCTAATTTATTAAAATACACAATGCAATTGACATATCAATTAAATAAAATTTAAATTTCATTCAAGAAAATTGATTCACCCCAATTAATGTCAGAAACATTTAACTGTCATATAACTCAACATTGTTAACACAAGTACATGATTTATATTTAAATTTTAAAAAATATACAAACCAATTTAAAGGAAATTATTTAATCTTTAAAGATGTAGAGAATAGGTTATTTAGCTTTCAAAAATTATATATTTTTTAATATGAGGAACTATTTTGGTTTCTTTTTGGCTAGCCAATGATTAAGATGTTCTTAACGATTTAAACAATTATTTTACTTATTTCCCATATTAGCTTTAATGAACTTATAATTGATTTTTTTCCTGTAAACATTAAACAATATTTCTATCACATTATAAAAACAATTGATTTTTTACTTTTTATAGTGAATTCTAGATATATTAAAGTTTTCAAAATTTTTCAATATCTTCTCTTTGTTTAAAAGTATATAGTAATAATGCAAATAATAATTCACGCTGAGAATGATATTATCATTTTTACATTGATTTACATTTTTACATTGATTGATTTTACATTGAAGTTACATTTTTTATAATATTTACCTTCCATTCACTAAGCTTAATAATCAAAAAGTTTTAAAAACTATAATTGTTGTGATTGCACAGCAATTACAGTTTGACCTTTCTTCAAATAGACTTACACTGCTTCAAATAGAATTACAATTATACATTGATTGAAATAAAAAAAGAAAATTGCTGTTTTTGAATGAAAGCAATATTTATAAAGTCCTTTTAAAAACAAAAAAAAAAAAATTATCATAACGAGATATAACAATGATATGTTACCTGTTTTACTTAAAATTCCACAAAAAGTTAACGATAAAAAATATTCTATAATAATGATAAAAACTTATAAATCGAATCTTATCAAATGCAAGCAACGATTGCTGTTCCCTACTAAAAACATGATTCTCATATACTTTATAGATAACTTTCCAGATATTTCTAAAATCTAATTCTTGAACATGTAAGTTCATAATTAATATGTACTGTGTTGATACGCGTTTTTTGCTTTCTCTTCCGGGTATATTGCATTAGAGTTTATTTGTCCATAGAATTTCAGAGATGTAGCAAATTCAGCGTTATCCAGGATTCACCCACGCTTTTCCACTGCATTTATAAATAAATACCTTCAAATAAGGCACATGTAGATACTTACTTCCTTGACTCTGAATCGATTCCATTCCAAAGATTACCTTCTGTTCTACAGATTTTTAGTGCCAATCTTAATCGTAGCTACAGAGCTTTTGGTTTTCGGCACCCCATGCTCGGTTTCGAATTTGACTTTTTTAATTTTGAAACTCAACATTCTAACCATCAAGCTCCTCCAGGACACGATATTTTGTCGAAATAATATAACTTTATTAAGAATCTTTTTTAATAGTTAGCATGTTTCAACTGAAATGGCATGCCAGTCTTGCAAAATAACAATGTTCAATTCTGACAATTAGTAACCAAAAATACCATTCAACTACCATTCTGATATATACCATAACTTTTATACTAGTATTACGTTAAAGTGGCCAACATATTTATATTTATTAGAAAATAAGGTTTGTATGTTCCACTTATGATCAAACAAGAATTGGCCGTTAACAATCTGTTTTCATAATGTGTACCATGGTAAGTACCATGACCACATTTGAAGGGAAAAAAAGAAAACACTGTTAAGTGTTGCACATGAAATATGCTTAATTAACTTTAAACAATAAAAAACATAGTGAAAATTTTCAACTAAGGATACACAATGTGACAATTCAACAAAATGTTGTGGTTTTAATAATCTTTGATTTATTTTTATATAGAATTTATTTAAATGCTATATCAAAATTTATTGTCAGCATCCATTCATTAGTAGGACTAAAAAATTTAATCTTTGAAATAAGAATCTTCAAATTAAATAGAAAATGCATATTGATATCTAAATAAACTAACTTTATTAATCTCATTATTGTATGTTATCTTTACGTAACTGTAATTTCTAAAAATTAAATAAGTGCACAAAAAAATCTCAATATCCTAAGTAAATTTACGGTATCGTTATTTTCTACATATACAATAGCTTTGGTTTTGCAATTGGACAACGCTGTTTTATGGATTTCTTTTTAAAGGAACCAGTAAACACAGACTAAGCAATGAGAAACAGCCTTATGCCATAATACTATACAACCTGTGTTAACAACATAGTTTATTTTTCACATCCCTGAATAGGCAGAAGATTTATCTTTCCATAGAACATTTGCTGTTTTTTAAATATTTAAATATCAGAAATTGTACTTAATTCTAGGTTACTTTTGCCTAATAATACATTAGTGGGAAACATACTAGTGAACATTTAAATTCTTACATATTTTTTATTTAACTGTCCATTCTCTTAGGTTTCGATCTGCGAGAAGGCATAATCGAATTTAGAATAAATAAAATAAACCTAAATATTTTTTTTTCTGAATAAAAGCTTTTAGACTAATTTTGATCTTTTTTTTTTATTTTAGTTTTCTAACAAAATTAAATTTTTTTGTAAAAAAATTGGATTTTTTTTTTTTCCCTGTCTCCTTATATGAAATAAAAAAACAATTTAGTTTTACAGTATATATATGTTTATTCATCGTTGCTACTCAATATTAGTTTAGCTAAATTTTTTTAGTTATAAAATTGTGTCAATTTATTATTCACTCAACACTTTTTGTATTTTACTTTTACATGAACAAGGAAAGATCTCAAGTTACGTTCGAGAAAAACTGTTCACATTGGATGTTTGAGTCAATAGTTTTTGAAAACGCATAGTTGCATATTAACACTAAAAGGAATTGATGTCATGATATTTTCAGAATGTAAATAGGATAATGACATTTACATTCTAACAATATCATTTTTGCATCAATTTGAAAATAAATGAAAATCCTAAGGAAGACTTCATCATAGCTCTCTGCTGAATTATTTAAAGTAATGAGCACCCCTTAATACATCAATAGTAAGAATGAATGGTACAAAAGCAAGTCTAAAATTATTTACTGCTAGAAATTGCTGTCGCTTTCTGTGAAAATCAACATTTGCATTTAAAATGAACCAGGAAGCAAAAAAAAAATTACAAAGGCAAAAACATATCCAATATAGGCCATTATTTTAAAAGTGTCATTTTTCTCTTATTTTGTTACTTTTTGTATACTTGATACTTTCTAAATACAACAAGGAAACCCAGAATATGCGATTCCCATCTTGAAATATATGAAAAATTGCAGGAAGGCCGAATTGAGTTGGGAAAAGGTTGTTTTGTAAACGTTAAAGTATGCAGTAATATGTACATCAACTTGCATCAAGTCATTGACATGATGAAATTGTACAAACCTTCTGATAAACATGAATGGCCTTAACTTTCAACATTATAATGCAACATACCATATATCAGGGGTCTCCAAACTACTGCCCGCGGACCAAATCCGGCCCGCCAGTGTCATCAATCCGGCCCGCGACAGCGAATAGCTTATTGTTGCTGTAATAAGTTGGATAAAATAATACAGTATGATAATCACACGTTTTTATTTACTTGCTAGGTAAAACTTAAGGACAAGCATAATACGCAGAAAATTTAACTTAAGCATAACAACTAAATGGACATTACAGATAATGGCAGAAAAATTAAAATGGTTTTGGCCCTTGGTACTTACTGGATTAAACAGTATGTCCCTAAGGCCGGAAAGTTTGAAGACCCCTGTCATATATCAACGGAATTTTAGAAACAGGTTAAAAAAAAAGGATGATAGCATTGGTATATTATAGCGGCCTCTACGGATTTCAGATTTTTAATTCAAAATCTTTATACATTTTTAAGGCTTCACTTACATTAAAAATTCAATATCATTTTAAACGTTTGATTAAAACAATTAGAAATTTGGAATGATACAAGTGTGTTAGAGTTTCACAAATTGGTATTTAACATTGCCAAATGAATTGGTGCTTATCTTAAAATCCAAATGCAACGTTTTTAAATATCAAAACAGTATATAATTATACTTTATGACTAATTGTGATAAATTTTTTTTTAATTTAATTTCAAAAATACTTGAATTTAAGAGAAAGCTGAAAGCTGATATTTTTTTTGCCAAGCCAGGATATTGAATTAATAAGATTCATATTGCAAAACGTAACAAATGTTATGATCATGAAATGTGCTATAAAATGTTACACAATTAGTACTATTTTTAATTATATACATTAATTATTTCTCTTTCAGACATTCTGAGCAAAGTCGAAGATTCTGGAACCAATAGTATCCATGTTGAGCAGATTTTCATCATCATTATCTCTGCATATCTGTATTATTTCCAATTCTTGAGAAACGAATAGCATATACGAGCCAGAAGAACAATTCATGATCTTTTGCATTGCTGCTCTCATGTTGTACATGCCTTTTCGAGTGTATATTTGTGAAATTAATTTCAATGTGATTATCTCAATTCGATGCTTTGTAAATTGAAAACTGATTTTGTGTGTAAATACGTATGATCTTGTTGTTCTGTGGAATTGCACAACGTTCAAAAATAAACTATTATCACAATTATGACTCACTTGTGTATTTATTTTGCTATCAATAATTTCCACTCATATTTTTAGATTAACTCGCATCTACAACATAAAATTTTATATGAGTTCACCAGATGAAATGGGAATTTATTGATATGAACGCATTCAAAACCCAATATAGTTTTATGTAGTTATTGAATTTACAAAACTTCTGAGAAAAAATACGTTTAATTCCTAAATTATTAATATATTGCTTGATTACTTAAATATTAAAAATATTATTATATATTTTTAAATATGAGTAAGCATTTTATTGAACATGAAGTATATTATTTTATGCTTAACAAAATAATTAAGTTTGTAAAGTACTGGGTCTGTTTAATTAATTTTACTAATTGAAATAGGTAAAAATTACCCTATACTGAAATGTACATAGCCTATAGTACATGCATACACAGTATTACATAACAATATTATTTTATTCATCACAATGTCTGTACAATATATAATAAAATGTCATAGGAAACACAGATATAAATAATTATACAAAAAAAAATTGGTAGTATTTTTTGAATATATTTTAAATATTTAAAATCCTTCTATAAATAGAGAAAGAATCTGATAGAGAACGATCTAGAGAATGAATCTAATGCATTTTAAAAATATTAATTAAATATAATATTAATAAAAATATTAATTAAAAATATTATTAATGCACAAAAATATTAATTCTATAAGAACACTTATTAAATAAAAGTATTGTAAGAAGTCTCGAAATGTTAATATACAGACACTGAACGAAATAGGACCACTGCCGTTATTCACTACACGTAAGTTGTATAACAAAACGATCATACCATTCATAATACAAAAACCCTGAAGCTCCTCACAATCAGGTCTCTCAAAATAAAAAAAATAATTTAAAAACAAGTAATATAAAAAAAAAAGTTTTAAATCAATTCCTACTTTTTTTTTTTCACTCTATTGCAGAAAGTCCTTTATAAATAATTTTTATTCATTTTTTTAAGTTTATCTGACGACATCTATTGGTAGATATATGCAACTTAAATCTAAAAAAACTAAAATTAATGAATTAAATTTAATTACTGAATTAATATTTGAAAAAAACTGTATTAGCATCCAGTGTCATCCACTACAAGTTCAAAAAATGTATTTGAACTTGAGTGGATGAATAAAAATATTTTGTTAACGATTGAAAATTTGAACAAGATATATATAGGGAGAGTGTGAGCTAATAGAAGGAATTGAAAAAGCACGTTCCCATGAGATGTTATAAACCATATTATTT
The DNA here is from genome assembly GCA_021605095.1 of Caerostris extrusa. Taxonomy (NCBI): domain Eukaryota; kingdom Metazoa; phylum Arthropoda; class Arachnida; order Araneae; family Araneidae; genus Caerostris; species Caerostris extrusa. The sequence continues at coordinate 132,196 of BPLR01004556.1, read as the reverse complement.
CTGCTCTGTAGCTGACTGAATCCAAATCAAAGACATATCAAAAAACGTATTCCGATAACATGGAATAAATAAATATATGTTTAGAGTTTATAAGTTATAGGATTGAAGTAAACCAATAGGGCTCATTAGCATGTTTTATAAAGCAAAAAATCAAGTCACGTGCAGGGCCGGTTTAGATAAAAAGAGGCCCTATGCTATTTTTCTTATGAGGCCCTTTCACCTCCTGTTTTTAAGTTTGTAAATTACATGAGAGATAATAATAAAATAACATAAAATACATCATTATTGTGATATATATCAATATGTTAAATGAAACATATTGTGATTGGTACTAATCTTTATAAAAAATGTGCCACGGATAATATTTGGATATTTATTCTCAGCACCTATATAGTACTTCTAACAATAACTAATCAAACATAACACACAACATTTACAAAGAAAAAAAAATTCAAATAATAAATATCTTTGCCCCCGAAAATAAAATATGCAATAAAAATAATCATATTTTCTATCAAATTAAATTAAATATATTCAACACATTGAAGATTAAAGCAAATTCAATTCAGATAAATTTCATAATAATTCACATTTAAAGTTTAAGTATGAATTATTATGAATTTTGAGTTTTAATCTAAGAACTGATTCAATCAAAATATACATTTAAAACGAAATAGTAGATTAGAAGAATTTCTTTCTAAACTTTTTTTTACAGAATTCTTCTATAAGTTCATCAAAATCTATTTTCTGAAGGTTTCATTTTCGATGCACAAAATACTTAATGAAGACAACCTCGTCTGGGTCATTGTGCTGTCTGCTGGGTCTGTTAGTTTGTCTGTTCCAATCTCCCTTTTTATTTATGCAAGAACAAACCAGAGCTTAGTAGCGTAAGGCACGTCAATATTTCTCATAGCAATCAGTGAACGTATGAACGTATTGTACTTTTGGTGCAATCTAGTATATATAAACTAACAGACCCAATGAGCCAGATGCGTTATCTTAACCAATACATTTTTATGTTTGTTTATTAGTCATATGTGTAGAATTTCTCCTTATTTTCGATTCAGTGTTTTAGTGTTTACTGTTTTTAGAATAGTGTCATTCTAATTTTGCTAACCATTTGAATACAGGCCCATCTTGATCTTGAGGCCCTAGGCTGAAGCCTAGTTAGCCTATAAGAAAATCCGGCCCTGGACTGTCACAAACAACCCATCAATGGTGGAGGGGGAGGGCAGTGCATTTTTTAAATTTAGGACAGGATTTTAGACAGGAGGACATAATTTTTAGGGGTAACATCGCCGCATTTAGGTGTCGTATGGGAGAAAACTTGAAAAATTCCTACCGAGGCAGTCTAACTATCGATGTGAGACGATTCTATTCACATTGTCTCATTCGGCATCGAGTCTACTCGTTTCTGAAAGCAGTGAATTCAACGATTTCGCCAGCAGATTCGAACCTCAATTCTCCTTCACGTTAGCTGCACTCGCCTCCAGAGAGTCTGACAACCAATGCAAGACACTTTTACACACGTTGTCACAATAGCCCTCGAATCTCCTCGTTTCTGAAAGCAGTGACGGCAACAGAACGTCACCAGTGGATTTGAACCTAAGCCCTTTTGCACGCTAGCTGCAAATTTGATTAATTTGACACGAGTCGAACTTTTGCATTGAGATTGAATTAACCCAAATGAATGCAGCAAAATTGTGGTGAGGAAAATTGAGTTATAATAACCATTTCCTAGTTTATAAAATATGCAGAATGTCAGGAAAAAAAACCTATATATATTTCCCTTTCTTTAAGGATGGTGCGCTGGATTTTCAAAGTAAGAGAGTCAGGCTCAAAAAATCCCCTGAAATGAGGCAGGACTGCAAATTCCTTGTCTATGCCGGGGATGGACATGGTAAAACCATTCCATTATGCTGCTGTTGGAGAGAGCGAATATCCCAGATGCTATCTCTGGTAAATATTTGTTTAAAAATGCGATGTGGAAAAATATGGTAATAAAAAATTCAGTAGTGCATCCTGCGTAATGCTGAATCTGCTGCATATTTCTTTTTTGAAATGTAAACAACTTAAGTCAAAGTGCCTGGCATTCGGAAACAATAACATTTTTTACCATTATCTACTTTCTCTTCCTTCCTTTCTTTTTCATTCATTTTTTGTTCATTTGTCAATTTCCTAATTAATACGTGTTAATATCAGTAATTAAAAGAGAAACTGTAAGGTGCAGTTAATAGTAGTTGCAATAATTAAGAATGAAATAAGCAATATAACAAAGTATTTGGCACATAATCACCCAAAAACTGCGTTAAATAAAACTGTATCCCAATGACTACTACTACGACGACACCACACCACATCACTGTGCCTAGAGCTGAGTTGCCCCTTTACAGTTTGGGAATTATGTTGGTGAGAAGAAGTCTGATTGGGCTCTAAGGCGCTCTACGGTCATATGAGACCGGGACCTACGACTTAAAGTGGATTCTGAACCACTGCAAACATCCATGCCCCCGCGATGTCGACGACTGTATCGTTGATGATGGCGTATCACGACGACTGTAGAACGTTGGGTGTAGGGCTGACAATCCTATTCAGTAAAAAGAAAATATCTCATGTTTCAGAATCTGCCAATAGGCAGACGGCATTGTACCACCACCATGGATGCTATTGCGCCATTGAAGAAGAACTTTAAGGATGTGTATCAAATTTTTAAACTAGTGATAGATATTTGAACATAAATGCCAACAAAATTGTAAGTCTTTTTTTTTCAGGAATGTGCAAATTTCTTCAAAATATTTCTGCTTTTATGCAGTGATCTTGGTATTAATTTTTCTGCAATATTCTTGAGTCCCTTGCTGTTTATTGTACCTGCGTTTTTAGTCTATGAATTAATTTTTAATAGAATTATATTTTAAAAATAAACTATTCTACTATTTTATTAAAAATTATTCCAAAAAAATGAGGGAGTTTCAATTCAATATATTCCAGTTATAAAAAAACCTGTTTCACGATTTAATTATGATTTTAAAATGGTTACTAGTCTTATGTATAAAGAATTTGTGATTGCGCTTGCATTTTAATGTAAATTATAAAACAAAATCGGTCAAAAGCAAAATTGAGGCCTTTGGGATATGGTGACTTTTTGAAAACCCAACTAACCTATAAGTCGCCAAATGTGGTAATCCGGGTTTCTAGTTCTTTTTGTAATTCACTTCACTTACAATTGTAACCCGTTATTTGGCTGTGATGAAAATAATTTTTGACGGCAAATCACAACACCCCCTATTCTGCAATTTTATCACAAAATCTTTTTTAATTGGAAATCAATATATTTACAACATCTGTTTTTTAGAATTTAAATGATTTTCCAAATGACAAAAAAAGTAAATAAAGATTTTAGGTAATATTGAAGTAAATCATGTCTGTGTTAATGTAAGAATGGAATGAGACATTGTTGTTATTATTGTTGAAAAAGTTAAAGTAAACAATTGAAATATAGTTTTTAAACAATGTGATTGAAAGTTACTGTAACAAAGCATACTAACAATGCCTGCAACAAAGATATGAATATTTTGTGTAGACTGCTTTAAAACAAGTTTGAGTGTAAACGATTAAGTTTGATTGTGATAAAATTACGAAACTTTCTGCTAATATGGATGAGACCAGAGCCGTAAGTGTTGTTTTTTTCTCTGTTGGGCTTGGACTTTTGGCACAATTCCTTTATGTGCATGATTTGTGGAGTTTATTTCACTTTTCCTTTTATGCTTTGTTGACGGCCATTACTATTAACGAAAATGGCGGATTGAAATTTTTGATTTCTGCCCTTGATAACTGGGTTGCCGAGATTATCACTTATCGTAATCGTGTTTTGATTATTGAGAGTACTGATGAGCCTATTGATACGCCCAAAGCTAATTTTACGGATACTGAAATTGATATGAGTCAGGGTGATGCAATTATAATTAATGATGATGATAATAATGAAATTGATAATGAGTTATTACCTCCACCTGAGTACATGTTAAATGGAATTTTCCCTTGTTGTAATTTTGTTGATTCAAACAACATGAATAATAAACCCATTATTTACTTTGTTACCAATCGTCCTAACGAATATCCTTTTCGAACTAACAGCTATTTTTCCAGCACTTCTAGTGTTCATTGCCACTGTGATAAATGTTCCGCTTAATTTAAACATGCTACTTAAAAATTACTTACTTAGTTCAGGCAAAACTTTACAAGTAAATTAATTTCAAAATTCTCCAAAAATTAAAAATTAAATTCTTTATTCGAAAATTTCAAAATTAAAATTCTTGTTTAATTTTTTTTGCCTGATATAAATTATGAAAATTAATATTTCCTAAATTTTTTAATATCACAACTCCACAAATGATCACATTCAGATGCAACAACATTCTCCCAGACCAATATACTATTATCTTCAAAACGCTCATGCTGTCCACACACTGTTGCCATCATTTTACTTTACTTCATTGTCTACCTCACTGAGATATCATCTATTACCAACAAAAAAAAATTGTGACCATTGCATTACTTCACAAGCAAATATTCTGCCTGCGTCTACCAATAAATTGACACTTTAATTTGATGCAATGATCATTTCTACTTCTGTCATCTTTCCCTGATTTGCACGAATCCCACTTCTGTGATCGACTTCTGCTGCTGATTCGAGCAACTTGTACTACTATCATTGACTTCCTCTGCTGCCCTCATCTTCTAATAGTGCGACTTGTGCTGTCGCCATCTGCCAATGCTGCCATCCTCTACCACTGCTTCGTGACTTTTTCTGCTGCCATACCCAACTGCTGCTGCCATCATCTCATCTCTGTGACTTCTGCTATCATCGTCTCTCACTGTTGCCATCATCTAACACTGCTTCGTGTGACTTTCTCTGCTGCCGACGTTTCCAACTACTATCACTCGTCTTCTTCTGCTGCTGTCATCTTCTATTCGTGGACTTCTGCTACCATCGTCTGTCACTGCTGCCATCATCTAATGCTGCTTCCTGTGACACCTCTGCTGCCGACGTGCTTCCTTTCTCTGCTCAACGTCTTCCAACTGCTGTCATCGTCTTTTTCGTGTGACTTCGTCTTCCATCGTCTGTCACTGCTGCCCATCATCTAACACTGCTTCGTGTGACTTTCTCTGCTGTCATCGTCTTCTGCTACCGTCGTCTTCTATTCTGACTTCTGCTATCATCGTCTTATCACTGCTGCCATCATTTAACACTGCTTCGTGTGACTTTCACTGCTACTACCATCGTCTGTCACTGCTGCCATCATTCTAACTGCTTCGTGTGACTTTCTCTGCTGCCATCCGACGTTTCCAACTGCTGTCATCGTCTTCTGCTACTGTCGTCTTCTATTCGTGTGACTTCTGCTACCATCGTCTGTCACTGCTGCCCTCATTTAACACTGCTTCGTGTGACTTCACTGCTGTATGCTTCCAATTGTCATTTTTTTCCATCATCTCGTCTATATTCGTGTGACATCTGCTACGATCGTCTCTCACTGCTGCCATCATCTAACACTGCTTCGTGTGACTTTCTCTGCTGTCATCGTCTTCTGTTTCTTCTATTCAACTGCTGTCATCGTCTTCTTCTGCTGTCGTCATCTTTTATTCGCGTGACTTTCCAGCTACCATCGTCTGTCACTGCTGCCGTCATCTAACACTGCTTCGTGTGACATCTTTTGTTGCAGTCATCTTCTACTTCGTGTGGCTTTCTCTGCTGCCGACGTTTTCCACTGTCACCGTGATCTTCTACTACCACCATCGTCTTCCACTGTTGCTGTCACATGCTATCATCCTACGACTTCCTTTACTGCCGTCGTCTTCCTCTGCTGCCGCCTCCTTGATGATTTCAAAAGAAATACCTTTTGACATCTCTGATAGACCATCTTCAAAATGACAAAGAACTTCTTAAAATTATACAATGAACATCTTTTTGCTTCTATCTGATGTATGTGTATTTTACTGAATTTTTATACTTTCTACATTTATTTTTATAGTACTATTTATATATATTACAATAAAATTTCTCCTCAATTTTTGGTTGTCCTTCTTCATTTATGTAACATTTTTATTTTTGCCCATTTCCAGTTTCTCTTAATTATGTATAGCCACTTTGTAATTTAATGAAAAGCAATAAAGAGTTTTCATAATAAAAATATATTTGTCGTATTATTATTATTTTTTATTATTATTATTTGTGAAATGTTTATCAATTATATATATATATTAATTTTCATGAAGATGTTATGCATTTCGTGTTTTCTGCTTTTGCCATTCATTATAAAGGAGATGTCTTCTTGAATAGCAGATATCACCATTTTTAGCTTTAAATACTTTTTTTTTTTTTTGCTTTTTAGGTCTTAAAAGTCATATAATAAATAAGTTATATATTATCATTAAATGCATAATGTATTCAGGGACAGATTTAGATGAAAAGAGACCTAGACTATTTCACTTATGAGGCCTTTTCACCTCCCATTTTTAAGTTTGTAAATTACATGAGACATAATAAAATACATCATTACTGGGATATATGTATATATATCAATATGCTAAATGAAACATGTTGTCAATGGTACTAATCTTTATAAAAAATGTGGCACGGATAATAAAAAAAAAAAAGTCGAGAACACTTATTTGGATATTTATTCTAGTATATACAATGTCAATCTCAATGTATAGCTAGTATATACAATGAGCCGAACGCGTTGATCTTAACCAATGCGTTTTTATGTTTGTTTAATTAGTCATATGTGTAGAATTTCTCCTTATTTTCGATTCAGTGATTTTAGTGTTTACTGTTTTTAGAATAGTATAATTCTAATTTTGCTAACAATTTGAATGTAGGTCCCTCTTAATCTTGAGCCTTCAGCCTAGGCTGAAGCCTAGTTAGCCTATAGGAAAATCCGGCCCTGATTGACATGCTTCTGTATTGAACCTCTTTGCTCTCGTTAATCCAGATACAAATCCTTTCTCAAAAGGTGTCATGGTGGGCTATCCACAAACCCATATGTGAATTAATTATCAATAGAGTCAAAATAAGTAAATAGGGATCCAATTTGTATAGAAATTATGCTCTAGAATAGAGATTTCTCTTCTTTTACACAACAGCTGGTTATTCAGTTGCGATATTGTGGAGCTGCTATTCCTTCATTTTATTTTTATTTGCATGTTGAATCTAAGGATATTTGTATTCGAAACTTCATTGTAATTAAATAAATTCTTTGTATATTTTTTTTTTTAAGTGCTTTTGTGCTTTTCTAAAGCTCAATGTAATTATTTTCTCCATTTAATTTTCGTTTCGAATTTACTCTTGTAAAATTACCTTTAATTGAAAAATACTGACAGTAAAAAACTATTCGTTTATGTATTTAAAAAATATTCCTAAAAGATGTTGCACGTTTTTAAAAAAACTCCTAAAAAAAACCTTGTTCTTCTAACGTTTCATATATATATATATATATATATATAATTATTGGCAGAACATTTAAAAATTAGCATCAATAAGACATGAATTAATTTGTAATATGCTTGAATTTTTCAGATTATTTCTTATTATAGAACTTGTTTATTTCATTAATATTATAAGAATTTTGTAAAAGTATTTTATACAACTAAAAACATCAATTATTATGTATAGGAAATGTTGATTAAATACTATACAATCTTATAGAAGCATTAAATTAAAAAAAAAAAAAAAAAAAAAAAAAGGAATAACTTGAGGAATAATTATTGTCTATTTAAAGATACAAATCTATTTTAATGAAGAAAATAAATTTATAAAAGAAACTTAAATGATAATAAACATTTGAAAAAGAAATAAATACAACTGCTATTAAAACTATACAGATCGATTTAGAAATCGAATTTGGAAACATCTAAAACAATTTAATTATCAATATATATATATATATATATATATATATATACTGTTAAATAACACAATAATAAGCTTTATTTGTAAAGTATATTATTTAATATATTTAAAATTTAAAGATTATTTTCATAAATCAAGATAAATGAGTACAGAAATATAAAAGAATGAATTAATTCTACTTCCGTATCAATAATAAAAAAGATGAAAATATTACAGAAACACTGAACCTACTTAAAGAATATATAGAGAATTGATTTGTAATCATATGACAAATTCATGTGGAAAATTTCTATGTAATTTTCAGTAAAATACAGAGTATGTTTGCATTTTCAATGTGTCTAACCTTAAACATACTTTAAAAAATATTTATTGAGTTTAATTTTTAATACAATTATAATCATAATATATAAAACATAATAATGATTTTTATAACAATTTAATTTTATAGCTTTCTTGTTTGAACTGTCCAAACACAACCTTATTTCATTAAATTTCAATCAAAACTATAAATAAAATCACCTTGCTAATCTTAGAAATTCCCTCCCCCCTAAAAAAAAAAAACAACATACAACTAAAAACATTTTTCATCTAAAATCTATAGTATTAAATGAAGTCTTACTATTTATGAAACAAAAAGTTTTATGTTTTAAATTAAGCATAACATAAAACTTTAAATGATACTGTATTCACAAAAAAAAAAAAAAAAAAAAAAAATGTAAGAATTTATCCAGTATAGTTATGGCAACACTATTGTACAATATCTTGCAACAGAATCAAAAGTCATTTGTACATGTACATTACATAACTGTTTTCCTTCATAAAATAATATATTATATTCTCTTACTCTCTCTATGCATATGGCATATATGATCTACAGCAAAAACAGCCTAAATTGAATATGGATTAAGACATTAAGACTGATGATTAAGAAGAATGACTAAGAGACTTACCAGGAATTTAAATTCTAAAATGAAAGATTTAAGCATTTTTGAGAGATTTTTCAAATAGTTTTCAATAGCAGGACACGTTAAAGGCATCTTATGAATTTCACAATAATCTGCTCAAAGTTTGCAGTTATATTCAAGTACAATGTAACATTCATCTGTTTTAGATCCATAGTAAATTTGCAGTTATTATTAATTGCTATATTATTTCAATTCTGATATTAAATGCTAACAAATTATCTCTTCTTGCAACTTTTAATTATTCGTAGAGAAATTTAGAAAAGTATCACTTATTAGCACAATAAAAATACAATCAATGTCATTTCTGACATACCTAACATTATAGATTTTGCTTTAGCTTACATTATTAGGATAGGCAAAATCCTCAACAAGATTGGAAAATATTTTTAAACAATTATATATTATGAAATGAAGGATGAATATCATGATAAAAAAATATACTGATAAATCAAAACAAACATTTTTAATAAATGACTGAAATTCAACATTTTCATCATATTGCACAACCTATTTTAAAATAAATGCAATTTCAACTTTGGCACATTTCTGTATATATCACAATTTACAACTTATATATATTTGTTCATTAATCTTCAACAACAATAATGCACTTTTCACCAAAGCACGATATACATTTGATATGTTTTCCTATAAATAAGTTTGATTTGATAATGTCATATGAACTTGTTTCTTTTTATTTACCAAAGATGCAGGACATTTACCCCAACATAGAAGTTCATTTTCTAAAAAAAATATATATATTATCATTCATTTAAAATTATCTATTTAATAACAAATGCAAAAAAAAAAAATTTTTAATTATTTCATAACCAATTTGAATACTTAGAAGCATTTATATCACAATTTTTTCAACAAAATGTTTTTATATTTAAAAAAAAAAATTATTATTACTTTTATATAAATGTTATGTCATATTATTATTATTGTTTTATATAATATATTATGTCACTTACCATTAGTGACAACTAATGTAAAGCAGTCGCCAGATAATACTTGAGAAACCTTTACATGCTTTATATTTTCAATTCTTTGAGGTGAATTATAATCTAGACCTGGTTCACCCCATCCAAGTTGGCCAAACCGATTAGATCCCATTGAATAAAGTTCACCTAGCTCTAAAAAGGATAAAATAAGTTATATAAATTCTTAACATTTGATATAAAAATATAGAAAAGTCTAATTCATTAGTAAGTTCACACAATTTTATTCCAAAACACAAACTCTCCTTACTCCAGCATTCAATAGTTCAGCACATTCTATAATCCAGCACCCATTGAACCTTCACTTTCGTATTTTTTTTTCATGTGGATTGTTGACTTTGACCGCCAAATGGCGATACAATGCTGCTCACATTCGCTAGAAATTTATATCATCTGCACGGGTTCACCTTGAACATGTACATGTTTTAAAAAGGTTAAATCTTTAATCTTTATTTAGAGTGATTTATCTTTGATATGCTTCTTAAAACTATAGTAGATTAAAGAGAAGGTACTAACGGTATAAACGGATTAAAGAGAAGGATTTTCTTTCACAATAATGTGAGATGGAAAAAGTTTTCACAGAAACATTTCATAAGACACTGAATGTAATTTCCATTTTTTATATAATAAAACATCTTATTCGAAGTCAAGTTCTTCATAAACACAATGCAGCACAGCCATTATCACTTCTGTAACTGTTGTAGTGATTCATTTTCTTAAGTAAAATGATAGCTGCAAATATTTTTTTTATCTACCATGAATCAAAAAACGAGCTCTATAAAATATAGAGACTAAGGTCACCAACCTTCAAACTATTATCAGTATATTGGAGTCTATTTGTAGAAAATTCAAAGCTCAGATCCTAAAATGTGAATATTCATTTACCTATTCATGAAATGATGGCTTAATGAAAGATAATTTGATTCAGCATTGTTTTGTCAAACATAATACATACAGAAATCCCATGGAATGAATTAATTATTGTCATTAACAGAATACCGAGACAATATGGTTTGATACCTCTATTAAAAAAGGTAAAAAAATTAGATTAGAAATATCAACCTCATCAAAAGAGTCTGATTGATTTTTTTTATAGGTTTCAAATAAAGTTTTTCCTTGCTTGTTCAAAAATCTATCAGAAGCACATTGATGGTCTTGATCATTCTACAAGGCAAATGTATCAACCAGTCATAACAAAATTTATGTATCAGTAAATTGTTGGCCTATTAGGAGGATATTTTCCTACTGGGTACAAAATGAGCATTGAATATTTCTTAGAGATATATCTCCTGACCAAAACACATAACAAGCAAGTTCTGTACCGGAACATGCTTCCATTTTGAGACTGAAAATACTAATGTTGACTGCAAAATGTTCAAGCAATACAAATTTATGCAAGTGTAAACTTTATAAATTGTACTATTGGCATTATTAAAGCATCAAATATGTAAGTTATGTAAATAATTTTTTCAGTATTTATCTAATTTTTTAGAATTCACTGAACAAAATTGATCGATTTTGAAAAAAAAAAAAAACAATATTGAATACATATAACAAGTCATACAGTTAAATAACTATTTCAGTGTTTTTTTTTAAATTTCCCCATTATTTCACATTGCATTGCATAGCAACTTTTTCTTGTTGATTAAATGATATACATTTTCAATTTCAAAAACTAAATTTTATTTACATAATTTTTATTCATAATTATATATTTAACCAATAAATCAATTTTAATTACATAATCATGAAACACAAAACTCTACATAAGAGTTTATGTGGAACTTTATCCACATAAAAATTTGGACATGAAATACAGAACATCAATAGGTACCATATTCATACAGGAATGCATACCTGTAGATGTCACAGGTAAAAATACAGACACAAAGATAAAATAAGTGTACACAGCAAAAAAAGGTAAGTAAAAAGCTTTAGGGGAATCTAACAAGTGGAGAAACAAAGCATATGTGTTTTTGCAAGAGGTTTTCAAAGTTCTGACTGTTAACAATAATGCAAGCATGCCACTAATGCTGCATGGATTGCTGAACGAGTTTAAAAAATCTGGAGTTTTCTGATTTGAGCAGTAGTGATGAAAATTTGTGTTATGAGATGAAACGATACAAACCAGACAAATTCAGATGAACAAGTAAACATTTGAGTATCGATTTGGGCAACTTTTCTAATACACAAACCATGGTGGCTAGTCCATTACACGAAGTCTATGTTCACAAGTCAGATTTCATGTACCAATATATGTTCACTGTACAATGTCCAAAACTAAAATGAAGAAACCTTTTTACAACAGCGAGCACTGCCCTATAGCACCACAAACATATATTTCTGAACAAGAATTCCTATATGTGTTCCGGGCATGGTTTCTATAAATGCACTCTTATCTCCTTCCAACATTTTACATGGAGTTTTGAAGCCATTTGTATATGTAAATATTCAGTCATTATCTTGTAATGCTAAATTTCATGTCTTTTAGTTCACCGTTTATACTCTCTTGTTTGATTACATAAAAATTTGCATTTGAATTATACATGTTATTTATTCTTATATTTAGAATTATTATATACTTTTTTATTAGTTATAGTCATTTTTATTATTTTGTATTGTAAAAAACAATTTACTCAAAATAAAAGAATTCCATATATATATAAAGAAAACTTTAGTGTAATTTTCTTTATTTCTAGTTACTTAGAAAGAAATTTTTTAATTAAAAATATTATCTAGTATTTAGAGGTATAAAATTGCAAAAAATACTTTTTTTAAATGCTATTTTAAAAATTAAATAATATATAACTAAAACCAATTATTTATTTCATAACCTCGTCCGAAAATAAACACAACTTACCATTCATTATAACTGTATGAGATTTTCCAGAACTTACAGATAAAATTTTGGTAGAAAGGAATGGTTGTAACTGTACATTAGTAAAGACTCTAGTTTCATCAATCAAATGCCTGTCACTTGAATCCAAAGCTAACTTATTATGCCTAATAAAAAATAATATATTTATGAATCATTCAATTTGGAAAATATATATATATATATAAACACACAAAAAGTTACTTTGAAAAATTTAATTAGAGATATCTTTATAATTGCAAACTGAAAAGCGATTTTGCCTTTTGATTACAGATAATATATCTTTATCACATGGTCTTTCTTGTTGCAAAAACGTTATACTTTACTGAAAAAAGAAATTTTATGAAAAAAATATTGAATATTTTATTTCTTTGAAATAATAAAGAAAACTCTTTTCCAAAAATGAAGTTACATGTAAATCATATATCCGACACATAAAATAATTGATTTTATAATTAAATATAGTTTTTTTTTTTTCCCTTCTAATGCAGCTGGCAAATAGACCGTGATCTTCGCCATAAAGGCTGCACCTATGTTACTCACTTTGCATTACCCAGGGGGCGTGTAACTTGAAGATAAGCCACGGACGCGGAGTAACAATGCCCCCGCAACGCTCTCTACGATCCTATAGGACCCAGGGACCTACGGTTTAAAGTGGATTCCGAACCACTACAACACCCATGGGCAAAACCGGGATTAATTAAATATAGTTATTAGTAGAATTTATATACAACTAAAAAAAAAAAATTATACATATTTACGATAATTTATTATGTTAGCAAACAATATAATTGAATTCAATTTAAACTATAAACTATAACAAGGGTGGATACATCAAACACAGCTCTTTTTGTGTTTAGTTGCGGTTGTGAAGGACAGTGTATTTTTATATTAAATATTCAACAATAATGATATGAAGTTAAAAAAACATTTAAATCTTTTTTTTTTTTTTTATTTAAAAGCAAGTTCCTTTAATATCAAAGGAGATAAATTAATGAATAACAAGAAAAGATTGAAAAGCTAAAAGCGAATTTTTAAATTAGATTTGATGATCTTAGAAGTTTAAAATCTACATTTGTGTTTTTTGTTAATCCATTTGCAACAGATATTTTTCAGTTTCTGATATATTATCTGACACAGCATAAAAGTATCAAAACCAGAAATGGAAGAGGACATACTAGAAATGAAGAAGGACAGGTCCTACGAATGCAGCACAAGTCTCTTTGGTATTGGAATTTGGTTCCAGAAATAGAGTATCTAACTTAAAGAAAGCAGCTTGACGAATATTTTCAACTTTTGATAAAACATATTCCTATGAAGGTTTACATAACCCAAGCACAGCACAACACAACACAAGTCAAAATATAACTCACAATTAACTAATCAGCATCTTATTGAATTGCTTCCTGAATTGAACAGCCTTGAGGAATTACACACCAGATTTTAAAAAGTGACCAAAAAGAAAATGAACTCTCTTTTGATGTAAATGTAAAAAAAAAAAAATAACTCAAAATACATTAAGAGTCACATTGTGAAATATCTTTTAATGAATCTCTTTTATAAAGACAATTAATAATGGATTTCTAACATATGTATAATGGCATACAAGAACAATGAATACTTCACTAGTATCAAATTATCTGTTCAGAATCATGGGTTCAACATATTTCTGTGAATATTTATAAATTACTCGCTAAAATATCACTAAAAATTTACTAATCAGCATTTAACTGAATTTTTGCCAAAATTGGACAGCTATGGGATATTACACAGCAGATTTTTAAAAATTATAACATTTTGTTATTTTCTCAATTGTATTTATTTATTTTATAAATTAATTACCTATATATTTTGAATTCCTATATATTATTAACAAAGCTAAATAGATATTAGCTACTGTATCTAATTCCATTAAAAACATGAATATCCCCCTAAAAAATATGGAACTTATGGGATGTTTCAGTTCACCTAACCTCTGTCCACCCCTGGAGTATACACTTTATTTTTTTATTTATTATAATTAAAGCTTTGTGATGAAATTAAAAATATTCACAAAGATATTACCTATTACTGCCACAAGCTAATAATGATAAATCTTTTGTGATTATAAAAGAACAATCAGCTCCACAGTAAATCTTATCTGCTCTCTCTTTCCATTGAATTTGAACTAATTGAGGTAAGACTTGAAAATTTATTTCTCCTAATCCAAGACAGCCTATAAAAATGTATTAAATTAATAGAACTTATACTTAAAAAAATTACAGAAAAAAAAAAAAAAAGTACAAAAATTTCTAAAGAAAAAAAAAGGAAAAAAAAATTTGAAAAAAAGAATAAACAAAATAAAATATCAGTATTAAGTATATTTAAAATTTTGAATTTCAGCATACTTAATTTTTAAGTAATAACATTGTATTTGAAATAAAGTCAAATCACTGTGGTGAAAAAAAGTCGTAAATTTGTTTATGAATAATAAAAAAAAGGGAAAAATACTACTTAAATTTTGATTTTATAATGTAGTTTTTATCTGTTAAATTAACAATTAATATATTTAGAGGAAACTTTATGAGAAAAATTATAAGATGAATAGATTCCAATTAAAATAATTCCATTTTCTTAAAAAATGCTTCATACATACAATAGCCTATCGATACAGTGCATATTGTTATATAACAATTTTTCTATGACTCCCAACATGCACCACATAGCAAAGAATTACTGCACAACATTTCTAGTTTCGAATGTAATTTATTTTATAATATACACATTTATACGAAAAAAAAGGAGATATTGTTAAATACAAATTGTTACACAAAAGGCCCAAATAAGCAAAATTTAAGTTGTTGTTAATTATGAATCTTTCCTTGATATGATTGAAAATTTTGGAATAAAAAAATCCTTCATTGTTTATAATGTTAAACTCATTCTTAAAGACTTTTGTTTAATTAGATAAAATTCATTTTGATTTTTTAAACCAAGGGTATATTAATAATAATTATTACATAAATTACCAAACTGCATTAATTTAAATTTAAATTAATTTAATTTTATATAAGAAATATTTTTAAAAATTGAAAATACATGCCGTGAAATAAGATTTGAAATTTACCATCTCATGCCAAAATGATAGTATTAAGTGCAAAAAGTATCTCATACTTTTAATAATTTTTTACTAATTTAAAAATTTATATTATTGTAAATATAACAAAAATAAATAAATAAACAGATAACTGTAAACAAAATAAACAGATATATAATAATTTTATCACTTATCACCTAATTTACATAGTTTAGTTTCAGATCACATTTTCATTCAAAGTAATAATTAAAAAATTATTTTGATTAAAATTTTTATAAATGAACAATCCACAATTAGAACTTGTATATGCTCAATATTTATAGGTGTATAAAATGCATAAGGAATATTTATTCATATAAAATAAATTATATATTTACATACATATTCCCTTTCATATTTTAAGTACAAATTTTATACATTTATTAATGCAGAAAATATGTAATGGAATATGTATATTTTTTATGAATTTTTAAAAATATATCATGAGAGTAACTAATATTAAGGAAATAAAAATGAAAATTGTTTCAAAATACATGCTAAATGCATTTTTATAAATTGGCTAATAATTTAAGTTGAAAAAGTTTTGTGATCACATATAAAAATAAAAGACTTACCACTGTTTCCATGACCCCAAGCAAAGACATCATTTTCATCAGAAAGAGCTAGAACATGTTTTGGCCCACATGCAATCATTCTGATGTCCTGGTTGAACAATGATTCTACTATTCTGGGCTTTAGGAGAATAATAATGTATTTAACACAAATCTTTATCCATTTTTTAAATATTTTGAAAGTGATTCTTTTATGTTCATATGTATATAAGAATATATTTAAGGAATAAGGAACAAGTGAAAATGACATTGAAAAATATAGTCATATATCTTATTTAATATTATAACCAACATTGCATTCAAAAAAATATTTTTTTAGAATCCTTTTAAAAGATTAGAAGTAAAAATTCCTTCTTCTCATTATATTACAATGTCAGCAGCAAACAACACACATACAAAAAAATGTTTATGCGACATTTATAACATAAACAGTGCATAGAACATTTGAAAGGGCAACATAACAAGGCATTATGTATGAATGGGCTACTGAATTGAGCTTTTTTTTTGTCAAAATTCAAGCATCTAATATCAATGAATCTTTTTAAATGGATCAAAATTTTGTGAAAAGTAATGATGATTTAATGAAATTAATAAATTACTTTAATTAAAAAACATGTATATTTGATCTAAGAACTACAACTTTCTAATATAACTCAATGACTACAGAGATGTAAACTTTATTTAGTAAAAAAGAGCAAAAGCAAAAATTAATTTTTTTTTTTGTTAAAAAATTGAATTAATCACTTATTATTTAAGAAGGATAGTGATCACATTATTTTTTAAAAATTGAGTTCTGCTAATTGCCTTGAATTTTATTATTCCTAATTTACAGTCAAAGTAATTCTCTATGTTAAAAAAAAAAAAAAATCATATCCAGCTTGAATTAAAACACAGCATAAAGATATTCTATTTAAACTAATATGTTTTATTATAAGATATTATACTATAATATCAATTGCAATAAAAAGACACAATATTATCATATTAGAAAATTACATTTACATAATTTATTATCTCTAAAAAAAATAATTGTCATTTATGAAAACTGACAAAAGGTATTTATGAGATATTTATTTTACTTGAATTATGTCCCTATCACATGATAAACCAAGACACCCAGATGATGCTTTTCCAAATGAGAATACAACACCATTATCTAACAAATATAAAAATAAAGTAATTTAGCAATACAATATATAATTGAAACAATTTTAATTTTATTACACAGAAAATGTATAAAAAAAATAACCCATACACTTTTCTATGGTTAAAACCTAAAAAAAAATTAGCCAAGTTAATTATTATAGTAATACAATTTTTTATTTTTATAGTTTAACACTACTGTTTAAAATAAATCATACAAATTTCCTATACTAACAAAATTTTGTTTACATTATTTTCAAAAATAAATCAGTATCATGAACTTAATTTGTTAAATTATCTTTATAAATTGTACTAAAAATGAAACAAATTATTTTTACTGATTTTGAAGGTTAAAAACTACATTAAAACAATTATACAGAAGATAACAAAACATACCAGATAAGCATATTGTGAAATTATTTCCACAGGCAACAGATACAATATTTATAGCAATTTTTTCATCTATTATATAAGGAATAAATGAAGGAGTTTGACTGTGAGGACTTTTTATTTCTGAATTTATCTAAAAAAAAATATGGAATATATATACATTTCTTTATTTTGCTTTATAAATGAAAAAAAGGTATTTTATGAATACAATACAAATTCAGCAAAGTGAATTAATCGTATTAATTAACTTCATAGTAATCCTATTTTAATTTTGATACAAAATATATTCAAGTGATAGTGAGAAAAATAAATTATTCGATTAAAAATTGGATATACAATGTACACATGGCAATAATCATTGTTAAATTTACCATTACAGATTATTTTAAAATAATAAAATCTAAAACTTAAATCGAGTGAATATTTAAAAAAAAAAAAAAAAAAAAAAAGGTTATGTTTAAAAAATAAAACTGATGAAGGAAAAAAAAAAAATTATAAAACACTTGAGTTTGGTATTTTTAACTTTAAAAATGCTTGTTATATTAAAGACATTTAAAATTAAAAGACTTATATATACAGCTTACTGAGATTATTGGCTTTATTCTCCAGCTAATAAGTAGGCCACTTCCTGTAACACTAATTTTATCGTCAGATCCCAATGATATGCTCTTTATAGTAGATTTTGGTGGATTTGGCAAGACTATTGGAGATGATTTGTTTTCAAAATATAAAAATGCTTTGTGTCTTCGGTTTTTCTATCTCAGATTTCTTGCAAGGTATATTTGCTATTTTTGAAAATGAAAAACAAAATTTATTAACATTATTCTAATAATATTTATAATTCAGGACTAAAATATATAGAAAATAAAACATATTACGAAAATTATTATTATTAAATTAAATTAGAATTATTTATCAAGAAACAAAATAAGCTATATATGACAGAATGTATTAACTTTATTGAAAATAATAGGCATTAAATATTATTCTTGCAATAAATAAATAAAAAAAACAAGAAAACAAATAAAAACATAATTTTTTATGTATATTAGTCTTTACAATGACAGTAATACTTTTGAACCTTAAATTTATAAAAGTAATAATCTATGATTTTATATATATATATATATATATATGTGTGTGTGTAAAATGTAATTTATAGATGTATATATATATTACATTGTAATGTATATATATATATATATACATATATAAATTGCAAACAAAGGATTTCTAATCAAAAGTCTTATACTGGAAATATAGCAGCATAAGTTATGAAATGCAGATACAAATATGAAACAGTTTAATTAAAAATCCTGATGATAATTATGCCTTATATTTTTGTCAGTGAAAAAAAAAAGATAAAAGTTATATTATAATGAATGAAAATAATTAAGCATATAATTAATTACTTAAAAAGAAAAAATATTTATTTTACCAGATTTAGCACATAGGGGTTGTTTAGAATCATTTACATTTGATGAAGTTGATTCAGTTCTAGAGCTTAAAGAAAAGAAAAAATAATTAAATTGCTTAGATTTTCAAATGTCTTTATTTTAATTACAAATAAAAATTTTAAAAATTATTATTTTTTTCATTTATGAATTTTTGTGCAACGTATGGTTGACTTTAGAAACTAGGAATTTAAATAATTTGAATTTTTATGCAGAATGCACTAAATAGATTTTAAAACAAAAAAATATATAAAATTAAAAAGATAATTTTTTAATAATAATTTACACAAAATTTATTTAGTTTTATTTAATTTAACTTTATACTTTTCTTTTATAAAGTATATATATTTTTTACAACTCCTTAAAAAATACTATAATATTGAGGAGAAAAATTTTATTTTAAAAGAAAGCATTCATTAATATACTTAAATGCTTACAGATTTTTTATCTGAATTTAATAATTAAAAAATTGCTCATTAAAAAAAAATATTTTTTTATTCCTACTTTATGTAAAATCAGATTGCACAACAAAGAAACAGTTACTAAAAAATTACCCAATTTTGCATGTTTTCTAAATTTAAAATAATTCACAGCAATGTAAAATAAATTTTTATTAAATTATCAAAAGTTTTCTAAATATAATTTTATTATCTACCAATATTATTCAGCAAACAAATCATTTCAATTTAATAGAAAATGTTATACCTCTTGCTACTACAAGGAATTGATCCAATATCAACATAAAGCCTGAAGATTACTTTAATCATAACAGGATGACACATTATTTGGGCAGCAGTAGGTCGTTGATTATGATCTAAATTAAGCATACTCAGCAATAATTTTCGTAATTCATGACTGTAAATACCTTCAACAGGTTCAAAGCTACCTTTCATGATTTTCATAATTAAGGCTGGCAGTGTCTGAAATTTTTAAAATGATGCATTAAGAAAACACAAATAATATTAAAAAATGTAAACATGAATTGCATATTAATAACAATTTATATACATTATTTACAATCTAGTTTGTGAGAAAACAAAAATTAGCTAAGGAACTTTTTCTTTAAATTTCCTTTTTTTTTTTATCAAGTCTGGAAGATTAAACAAATAAACTTTGTTTTCCAAACAAAACAAAATGCTATATAATAATAATAATCTAATTCTAAACAAATAAAATTCATTAATCAAAATTTTTTTCTAAATATATGGTATTTATAAATAATAAATAAATGTCCTAATATAAAAATAAATGTAGTTTAATAGAAAAAGTTAATACTTTTAGATTTCTTTACTGGTTTTAGCAAAATTTTTTACTTTCTGTTCTACCACTTATTTTATTTTAATTTTTGCAATAAATTTATGTAATAAAATTTTTATTAGTTAAAATTTTATTTACATACTTAATTTGATCGAGAATAATTTATGCAAATAAATCATTTATAATTTGAAGAATTCTTTTTAATGTAAAAGTGATAAATTTTTGAATTTAAAAACTATTTAAGTAGTAAATTGAAATATATAAACAACATATATTACAAAAGTTTTTACAAAAAAATATATTTCTTTTCTTGCAATTTTTAAAATTTCATATTTAGTTTTTTTTCAATGTAAATCTAAAAAATATTAATTAAAAATACATATTATAATACATATACAAATATTATACAAAATATAATATTTGTAACATCTTTCAAAGAATCTATTACATTGAGAATCTATTATATTCAAAGAATCTCTTTTATACAGGCAATTAATAGTAGATTTTTAACCAGAACATAGGTATAATGAGATACAAAAACTATGAATATTTCAACTTACACTAGCATCAAATGGTCTCTTCAGAGTCATGAGTTCATATAAGATGCAGCCAAGAGCCCAAATATCACTTTTTTGATTATATCTGCATTTTGGTTAATAAAATCCAGGTATAATGTATTATTTTATTTGTAACCAATAGTTCTTATTTAAAAAAAAATGCAGCAAAGAAAGAAGAGTAAGAGATAGAAAGTAATCTGAAAGAAATAGCAGAAGGAAAAATTACAAACTTTACAGACTTTTAGCATAGACAATTTTCTTTAAAAAGTAGAATCATAATAATTTATAAAATTTACAACTACATGCTTATAAAGTCACATACAAATCAGCAGAAATAGTAGGTAGTAATAAAAATTTATAATGTTATATAATTAAAGAACATTCTATGTTAACAAATATATGATTTAATATATTTTATTGTGTAGAGCAGTTAAAAATGTTAGCATACTAAAATATTGTTAAATGAAATAATTTATCCATGTTATTATTCAATGTATTTGATTTGTGAAACAAATCGATGCAATAAAGAAGTAATTTCATAAATACTAATTAATTTGATATAACAATTTTTTTTACTCGGGAAAAAAAAAGTACTGGAAATATAAAATACCTTCTTTTATAATAGCATATAACAAATAGTAATAAAGAATAATAATAATTATTTTTATTTAAAATAAAAGTTCAGTAAATACATATTTTTCCTATTAAGGAAATGCTAAAATTACAAACATTAAAACAAAACTGAAAATATGATTTTATTCAATATTTATAAAATATATTAAGAATACTTTCAATAATATTAAAACATAAATTTATTGTTTTAGTATAATATTTTTTTTAAAATTTTAAAGAATAGAAAAAGAATTCAATAGAGTTTATTAAACCAATATTAAAAAAAAAAAAAAAAGAAAAAAAAATAAAAAACAAATATTTTCATGATATAAGATAACACACAGGATACGGTTTGCCTTCACATAATTCAGGAGATATATAACAAGGAGTACCCACCACCTGAAGTTAGTGAAAAGAATGTAAAAAAAAGAATTTGAAAAGTATATGGAGAAAACAAAAATATATTAGGGGCAGCTTTAAAATATGAATTTAAAAATAGAGAATTACATTTACACCATGATTTAAATAAATAAATTGAGTAATATATAAACATTAACTTTTTTACCATTAAAAGAACTTGAAAAGTAAATATCGATTAAGAGCATTATTAAACGATAAATTTAAATTATATATATATATACATATACACACTCAAGAGCCAAAACATTATGACCACCTATCAATAACAAGTTGGCCCACCTTTGGCGCGCAACACAGCTTCAACCCGCCTTGGCATGGATTAATACCACCACTTAATACCAGTTAAATACCACTTCCACCTGATCATGTACCTTCCACATCATCCAGGCGAGTTCTTTGCAAAATGTAGGGGTAGTCATAATGTTTTGGCTCTTGAGTGTATATACATTTAAAGGATTATTTAAAATTTTTATACTAGATCTTTCAATTGAAATTTTAAAATAAAAAATTTTTTAAAAATTAGTCGCTATTAAGGATATTGTGTTAACATAATGCAATTAATTGTACTGGCAAAAAATATTGGACAGAATATTGAATTCAATGGATTGATAACATACAAAAAGTTACTTAATTTGCAACATATCTCCTCATTAAAGGGAAACACTATAAATGTACAAAATTTTCGCTATTCAACTTCATTCTAATATGATAATAAAACAAACAAATAACTCAAATTCATTTTAATAAAATATAACCATTTTGATGTTAATGCAAATATTCTTTATGAGTAATATAATATATCACTCTAAATTATCACTAATAAATAAATGTCCCACCACATAATATAATATCACTATAATTTAAATGAATATAATGTACTTGTATTATTAAAGTGATTTTTAAAAGAAAAAAACATAAATTTTATTATAATAAAAAATAAAAATAAATTAAAAAAAAAAAAGAATAAACAAATAAATTTAAATTTTAAATATTGATGCTAAAAAGATTGCAAAAAAAATGACATACACATACAAGAAATGTAAAAATAAAAAAAAAATGACACACACATAAAAGAAATCCAACAAAAAAAAAAAAATTGTGTCCCCCCCCCCCTATTGAGAGAAATGCACACATAACATCAACAAACTGATAGTGATAAATATTTCATCATTTCTGAAACAGCAGTGATTCTTACAAAATTTCCTAAAACAATTTTTTTTTTTTTAAACATATAAAAATTCATTAATCCAAAAGTGATTTTCAAAGTTAACATATTTATGAAGAAAAAAAAAAAAAAAATACTTTTTTGCCCCAGTTTTTAAAAAGAATTAAAAATAAGAACAGTTTAAATAAAATGAAAAATGATTGAATAAAAGAAAAAAGTTATTCTGGGATTTTTATTCAAAAGTGTTAACATTTAAGAAATACCGTGTAGGCCTTGCTTTTGCTGCTTAGGACTTTAGATATGCCAAAATCTCCAATTTTAACAATATTTTTTCTTTCATTCAGCAAAATATTTTGCGATTTCAAATCTCTATGTAAAATTAATTTTGCATGGACATGTTGTAGAGTATAAACCATTTGACCAAAATAATGAAGAACTTCCTGTAAAAGTAAAAAATTAATTATTTAAAATATTAAGTAAAAAAATGTGAAATGAGACAAATTTTAATACAACTGAAATTTGTTACATTTAAATTATTCTAATAATTTTGTGTTAATTGCTTTGTAGTCATATTTAATCTAGCCGAATTTGGTAAGATGAGGAATAAATTTTAATATGTTCATAATTTATATAAAAATATACTTTAAAAAATATTAGTAAAATGTATATTTTAATACAGAATTTTTAATTAATTCACCCAGATATAAAAGTTTATCTATAGCCATTAATAATCTTATTTAAAATAAAAAAAATTAAGAAGTAAAAATTTTGAAAAAATCCCGGCTTTTATTTAACAACTTATCAATGATAACTCAACAATTTATCAACTTATTTAATATAAAAGTTTTTTTTTTAAAAAAAAAAATTATATTTTAATAATTTTCCAAGCATTTTTCAAAAAAAAATTTTATATTTTAATAATTTTCCAAACATTTGAAAAAAAAATTAAATAAAAATATAAAATGAAGCTGAAAATATATAAAATTTATTTTGAAACAAAGTCAATTTGAAATTTATTGCATATTTAAATTTTCCAACTTAATTTCTTTCCTTTATAAAAAATAAATAACAATGATAATTTCAAAATTCTTCTTCGACATCACTGCTATTAAGCTTTAAAAAGTGAAATGCATTGAAATGAATGAAAACTGTTTCTTTATGATGCCTGTAATAGTTAAACTAATACTGAATTAACAAATACATATATTTAAATGAAATAGTAACCAATTAAGAAAGACACACACTATGTATGTTTATCTAGCATCCAGCCTCATATGTATTTTATTTTAAAAAAATCATATAATAAATAACTTATAGAAAAGTTAAAACATGATTGTTTAAAAAAATTAACGCTTTAATATTAGAAAACACTTTCTTAAATTTCTTTCTAAATTGTATTATAATATTTATCTTACATATATATGAAATAAATATTTATATAAATACAATTCAAAGGGATTATAATAATATAAAAAAAAAATTTCAATATTCTTTCTTTTAGATTAAAAACATTTCTTTAGTTTCACATTTACATCACCCATACCAGATTTAGCAGTTGTTAATGCATCCAAGGTTGTTTTTGTCATTTATGATTTCAGAATATATTTAATCATAGCTTAATGTAGCAATTTAAATGTACTAATGGTTTATGATTTGGTACCTTTTTCAAATTTCTATGTTAGAAGTTATGAAATAAATATATAAAAAGATATCTTAAAATTTTTGTGTATTCGTGTGTGTTGCCCAGGGTTCTAACAAGTAGATGCATATTTGAAGTATTTAATTTCTTCCTGAAAAAAATTGAAAAATAACATACATTTATGCATCATTGAATAAGTTATGTATTTTAAGTTAAACATTTAAACATAATTAAGCCAATTTTTTTCTTCTAAGTTTAATGTTATTTGACTTCTAATAACATTAAATTTAATGTTATTTGAAGGAACAATTGGCTATGGAATAAAATTTTGAAAACAATTTTTTTAATGTGGTTATTTTAATAATTGGAAATATTTATCCTTTAATGATACTTAATAGTTACAAAAATAAAATTCTTTTGATCATGTTATTATATAATTGAATAATAATAATAATAATTTCAAAGTTTTATCAATGATTTTTAAATTAGAATTTGAGAATTCCATAACAAACTATATTCAAAACTCTGACAAAGACAATTCCTTAAATTTATTTTCTAGATATAAAAAGTGATATATATATAAGCGTTTCATATTCATAAATAATTTATTTTACAGTCTTATCAGTACAGTATTACCTAGTAGGGAATGTGGCTGTAACAAAATAGCAATCTTTAAAACATGTAATAAATAAATGTTTCAATTCAGTTCAATATTATGTTTTTTTAAATCATTTATTGAATAATTATATTTTATGCATTATTATTCATAATTATTAACATTTGTAAGAAATACTAATGAAATGAGAAATATATGGGTAACAAAAATTATATCCAAAAAATTATTTAACAAATTTTATTACCTCTTCAGACATCAATTTTCCTTTTCTCCGAATCAGATAATCAAACAACGTGCCACCTAAAATAGAAATAAAAGAATAAAATCTAACTATTTGACTGATGAAAATTTTGGATTTTTAGATATTGTAAATTTCTTTGCATTTATTTAATTTTAAAGTAAACAACACACGAATGAAAAGAAATTCTTTGATATCAAGGAGCTTTTATATCTAAAATAGAATTTACATTAGGAAAAATGATAGTTTTTATTTTATAGATAGCATGAATCAGAAGAAAAAAATTATGAATTAATATATACACAAAATTTAGTAGTTAGTAAAGATGCAATTATTTATAACAAAATAACTACATCTAAATCAATTTTTGTGCATTTTTATACTAATTTTATACTTATTTTTATAGCAAGCAATATTAATATATCATTATAGTAGTTCTGACATAAAATTATTGTTATTTCTTTGATATACCTTGTACATATTCCATGACTATAATCATGGTTTTATCTTCTAAAAAACTTTCATAATAAGCCACAACATTTGGATGATCCAGCATAGCCAAAACTTTGGCTTCATTCATAGACACTTGACGTTCTTCGACTGTCATTTGATCAACAGGGATTTCTTTAGTAATAACTAATTTATTGTCAGACTTTTGATTACAAAGATAGACAGTTCTATAGAAAGAAAAAAATGGATTTTTAATTAGATATTACTTGATTTATAATACGTTATAATTTTTTTTTTTTTTATAAAGTTAAAAAAAATTCATTATTTAATCTTTATTTATTTATTTTTATTTTTTTCTGAATATAAAAATAACGTTTCAACTATTTTGTAAACTTTTTGTCCTATTTACCCAAATGCACCTCTTCCAACCAGGCGTATCTTCTCATAATTTTCCATCTCACAAATTAAACTTGGCAAAAATTCTATCAAAAATATCACTCTTGGAAAACATATACTTCAATAAAAATGATTGTCACACAATGAACAAAACGAAAAGAGCGCACTGTTTTATAAACAAATATTTTGTGACTTGTGCTGAAACCGAAACAAGGATACGAAATATCAATTATATGTATAGAAAAAAGAAGAAATTATTAGAAATTTCTTTATACTGTTATAACAAATTATAACAAAGTTTAAACACATTATTAAAGAAATGTTTTGAGGAAAATTAATTAAATAATAAATTGTAGGGTGTTTTTTTTTTCTTTTTCTTTTTTTGCCTCGAAATATACAAAACTAACATTTCATCATTCACTTTTACCAACAGAAAATAAAATGTATTAATGATTTTTTTCTTTTTACAATTAAACTTAATACTGAAAACAAACATGTTACTTAATTAACTAAACTTATTAAAAACGGTACAGTTAGGTGTTGAAACTTTCTGACTGTATTAAACAATTAAAGGCTTTTTTTTATAACATGCATGCATGTATCCTAATTTTTTATTTTTTTATTTGGGAGGAAATTATTTTTATTTGCTATTAAGTGATGAAAGTAGCAGGATTACATGAGTGTTCTGCCCGAAGAAAATTTTCTGTTAGTGCAATAAATAGAAAGCTTAGATATTCCTTTGCGAAATCAATGATAAATAATAATGTATTGAAAAGTACAAAATAACTAAATGTATTAGAATCATTACTTATTTGACGATGAACGCAAATTTAAAATTTTTGGTTCCAATTGGCGTATATGAAGAACAACCGAGTAGCTTAATCCCACATTAAATCAAAAGCCTCACCCCCTTTTGTGGGGGTTGCTTGTCATCAACAGGACTAGGTAATTTGGAATTTCTTGATAGCATAGTCAAACATGTTCTATATTTAAATACTTTAAAAACCATTTAAAACTAGAATTAGAATATTAGAAACGGTTTTTTTTTTTTTTTTTTTTAACCAAATAACGGTTCTAAAAACATGGCTCTCAACGTTGCCTCTAGTGTCTCTATAATGTCAACACAAAAAACTAAACTTCAGTCGCCTTAAACGCAATCGAACACATTTTGAGACAGCGGAAAAGTGGAGTACTAAGATACGACATTAAAAGAAGATAGAACTAAAGCTAATGAACTCAATGCCCAGGCACTAAAAAGCTGATGCGGATGGTGCAGGATATTCTATATGCACTATTTGACTGATATATATAAGACATGTAGACATGTAAATATTTTTTTCTAAGTGCACGAAGACTTTTGTGGATCACTTTTTTTTATTATTTTTTATTATTGATTTTAATATGTTCCTAAAATATATGTAGTTTTGTTAAGAAAAACTTACAAATATTTTTAAAAACTTCTCATTCTGGAAAATTGATTTTTATTAATGTATAGAGTAGTATATTATTGAACTTTGTAAATACTTTAATATACATATTTATGTATGTGTTCTTGTTTGTTCTCTTTTTGTTTTTGTGTGGTGTTATATATTCAGTGATTTATAGATATACGACCACTTTAGAATAAAACAAATTTGATATTATTCCTGTTTAAACATTTTGGTTTGATGCGTAATACTTGTTTAAAATACAACTCGGTTGTGTCAAAATAAGCTATGATATCATATGCTACTCTTGTTTGAGGAATCTTATTTATGAAGACTGAGAATTTTGTTTTTGCGTCAAAGCAGTTTTGTTTTAGATGAAATATCAAACAGGAACTATATTACACAGGAGGAAAGGTCTTTCAAAAGTTCAAGTCAATGAGAGACAGATTGACTCTTTTGTTCTTTGGCAATGTAGATGAGGAGTGTAAACTGAATCTTTTACAGATGTACCACTCTAAAAACCCGAGGGCCTTTAAAAAACAAAACACGTAGAAAGTTCAATTACCTGTGATCTACATATAAAACAGCAAAGCATGGGTAACCAGAGAATATTTCAGAGTGTGATTTAATGTTTTGTTTGGGCGAAGTGTAAAAAATTATTTAGAATCCCTCTTCATAATGGACATCTCTTCAACTCACTCTCAAAGTTTTCAGGACTTTGTGCTGCCCAAGTAATGCTTCATCACTGTGGAGTTCATTCCCTTAACATAACTCTTCTCATTCAGTTCATGGATCAACAAATCATAGTAATTTCGCAAAACTCTACACTAAAGCATGATTTCAGAGGTGATTTGAAGTAATCATTGATACAAATTAATACCGAAAAAATTTTAATATCACTATACTACAGCCCATTGCATAGTTTTAATTGACAACGAACTACTCTCATTGAGTAGTACATTCCAAAAAAGCCCAAACAAGCAGCAAAAACATATTGTCTGCAATGACCAGACAATCCAAAACATTCCGAGAAAATATAAAAAGTAAATTTCTTAGGACAGTTTTTAGTAAACGTCAGATCGGATTATCTTAAAGATGTTTCAAATAGGGAAAAGAGAAAACTAAATTCAATGTATCATTGCTATGCATAACATACCAATAACAATAGGATTTTTGTTATAGAAATGGGTTAATCATTTCTTTTTTATTTCTTATGAGAAAAATTAATTTGGTATGCGACCTGATCCAAAAAGTCAAAGTATCCAGAGCGTATTAAGGACGTATGCCCATGTAAAGCTATCTATCTATAACTAATTATGTATAGTGGTTCATCTGCCTTTCTTTGTCTGCTTAGCAATTCATATGGTTTTTCCATAATTGTTTAAGTAAATGATGCAATTACTAAAGGATTCCGATAAATGAAGGCGCAGCAATCTTACTATGTTTTAAAGGAGAAAAAAATGTCTCACAAATGTACATAAACTGTCTTTTTTCCCATCATGGGGGATGTCGCGCCATTACTGAATTGTATAATTAAATTTTTCTCATGATGCAGTAAATACATTTTAATAAACGACGAATGTTTATGCTCATTTTCTCTGTGAAGGGTGTTTTTTTTTTTTTTTCTTTCCTTCTTTTTTTTTTTTACAAGCAGAGTGCTAGTAACAGTGCTAGCACATACTAGCTAAATAGCAACTAAATATAAAAAATTCTCCTAACACAAAATAATTACGTTTTTAAAAATATTAATACTAAGAAGTGCTCATGGTAAATTAATCTTTCTTTAATTTTTCTACATTGAAAAATACAAATTATTGTATATACAAACTTGAACAAGTTACAATAAAAAATTTAAGGAATGTTTAAAATGGTGAAAAAAAACCTCCTATTTAATTTTTTTTTTCTCATTTGTGTCATGAATAAGGTTATTTCAATATTTTTGTTTTAATAACCAAATCTTAAGACAATGAAAATTTCGAAGTTAAGGAATAGTTGCTTTTTTTCAAGTTTTTGGAATAAACTTTAAGATTTTGTTTTTATGCAATGAATATTTTACTCCCAATAAAATTCAGTTTGATTATTCGACATCAAATTGTTTCATAATTTTATGTTCCATTACACTTTTATTAACATAGTCCTTTTACTACTTATACAAAAGATTAAATGAAAAAATCTCATTTTGGTTTCATGCTTTTATGACTCGGAGTAAGAAATAAAATATTATTGTTTTTAATAATCTTCTATATTGATTTATAGGAAAAATAAAACAATAGCAGTGTTCAAAAACATTGATCTTTTTGTTGCAAAATAATTTTTTATTACATTGGTATTGGATTTTTACTTCCATTATTACAAAGATATATAATGCAGACTTATTTTAAGAAGACAACTAGTTTTAATACGATTTAGACAGCACAAAGAATGTCTAGCGTTATTTTTATTAAAAGTCTTCTTTACTTCTAATACTTTAACAGATTGTTTCTTTTTAATTGGGATATTTTTTTATTTGGCCTCTAAAACATTTAGGATGTCAATGAGATCTATAAATGTTTTAATCATGTAATTTTCTGGGTGTATAAGTTCTTTAAATCCTAAAGAAAGGCATTGTACATCACCTCATTGTTATAATTTTCATGCCATTTTATTTTTAAGTAGGTATTGTATAGTTATTATCATTTGTTCGAAATGTTATATTGAGAGAATATTCTTTCGAGAGGTATTAGAAAAGGGAAGATGAATTCAGACTACAGTTTTATTTTTGTTTGATATTATTTTCAGCTCTGAAATAGGATATAACTAACAATAAATGTTTTCATTCCATTTTGAGTCTTTATTTGTATATGTCATGTCAAATGAAATAGACTTAATCCTTAAAAAAAAAAAATCTCAAGAAAGAAATTTTAGACTTAAAAAGTTAAATACTAATTATAAAAAACAAAATCGTCTGCATTTCATTACTATTCTACAATAATACTAGCAACTTGATTATGACGAATTAGCATCACTGTAACTACTTGCAAAAACTATTTAATATTGTATCTATGCTTCTTTCTACGCATTGGCAAGAGCACCCCCCCTGTGCTCCCACTCTGCCAGAAAGGAAGTATATTTCGCGCATCCTGCTCCTAGCAGAGTATCGGGTTTTCAGCTTTGAAGTGGAGTCCTTCCACGTATTTATAATTATCTATTTTTAACGTTAAATATTGTACGTCTTTAATTGTATGTTTGTGGCGTTTGCGCGTGCATAAATAAAGCTGTAAGTTCTCTAACCCGTACCTCACATATCTCAAACCAATCATACCCAGTTACAGTCTGGTTGTTCAATCTGCACACTACAATATTTGATATCTTCTTTTAACTTTTTGTTAAGAAGTACATTGTAGCTCAAAATAAATTAATAATAATAATAAATAATTGACAAAAAAATTTTTATGTCTAGAAACAAAAAATATAAGCGCTCTCATATAGTAATCAGAACATCTAAATTACGACCTTAAATTCAACTTCATGCATATTTTACAGTTTCTATCAAGGAATATTATTATTACATCTAATTAAAAATCTGTAATTAAATTAATAAATCTTCGATATTACTAGGCTAAATGGAACAGTGGTCCTCAAACTGTGGAAGGCTGTATACGGCTAGAGGAGATGATTTATTTGTACACTAAAATTAAATCACTTTTAGTTAAATGATAAATTAACATATAGAATGATTATGATGAACACAAATTATTATGAAATTACAAATATATAATCTGATTGGTTAGAAATTTCAGTTTTTAAATCTAAAAATAATGATTCCTTTAAACTTATTGATACCTTAAATTCTTATTTATTTTTCTTTGTTGTTGAATATTGGGGTGTCTGATGTTCCACTATGAACACCCACCGACGGGTAATCAGAGTACATGGAATTCAAGAAGACTTCTAGATGTAATTAACAGGCCACATTTGTATGTAGTTGGGAGAAAGCCCGGAAAAGTTCCTACCAACTAGCCTGACTGTCATTGCGAGATGCCTTATGCCGGACACGTTGTCACAATCGCCAGCAATTTCTTCGTTTCTCGTTAATGGACTTTCTCAGCAGATTCGAATCTGAGTTTCCTGCACCATTGCCCATGTCGTCCATGTTTGGTTTATGACCAAAGATATAATAAGTTTTTCGATATTTTTTTAGTTTTTTTTAAAATTAATCGATTAATTTAATGTAATCCATTAATTGCAACTAATAATAATAATATAATTCAAGTTTAAAAAAACTATATTATTAATATAGCGCGTGTGAAAAATAAACCGACTAATACAAAGACAACCAGATAAGATAAATAAGATAAAAGAAAAGCCGTGAAGAACATCACCAAATTTCCTTGCTGTGGAGGAGAGGAAGTTCAAAGAAAATTAAAAACTAAACAGAAATCATTTTTATATTAAATTAAGTTCAGATTTAAGTTAGTGTAACAGTGCTTCCACTATACCACTGGCAAGAGCGCCCCCTTGTGGCATCTAGGAGAAATGGTCAGTCGAAATTCCTCATTCAAGAGGAAGTACTGCGCAACCTGCACTCCAGCTGAGAAACGTTTAGTTTATAGTCTCTCATCCCGAAAGGTAATATATTTAGAGCATCCCAGTGCATTAGTTGGCCTACAGACTCTCACCCGGAGAGGAAGCATATTTCGCGCACCTGAACTTAGCGAGTTTCTGGTTTTCGGCTTAGAAGTGGAGTCCTTCCACGAATCTATAGTTATCTGTCTTTAAATGTGTTAAATATTGCCTGTCTCTAATTACATATGTATGGTATTAGTAAGTGTGTCAATAAAGCTGTGAGTTCTTCAACCTGCACCTTAAGTATCTCAACCCAATCACACACAGTTGCAATAGGGTTGCACACTGCAGTGCAGGTTGGGCAACCCGTTTTAGTAATTTATTCTAAAAAAAAAAATTTTTAACAGATATGTGTTCACCTATTTCATTTTTAATGAAATTTTGTATTTTTAAATATGTTTTTTCCCTTTTTATTGTTAAGCTTTTTACATAAATCTTTTGAAGGATATCTGCTAGTTCACTTTTAGTTCATAACTGTTTATAATAATAATACTATTTTATTTAAAAATAAACTCTAGCTTAATATTTCTGAAAAAAAAAAAATATTCGTGCAACCAAAATTATACTTAAGCTATTTATTTTCTGAGTAAATTAAAAGTGTTTATAATGACAAAGACAGGGAAAACTATCCATGCGCACAGCCGCAATTAAATGAAAGTAAGGAAAATAAGTATAATGATGCTTTTGAATTTTTTTCTTATTACAAACCAAATTCCGTAATAGTATTGTAGAACAGGTTAAAGAAAATACTTTAAATATTCAACCAGCAATTTGAAAAACGTGTTTGATCTTATTTTATAAAAATCTTTTGTATACTTTTTTACATAATTTATTGTTTCTTT
This sequence comes from Caerostris extrusa, assembly GCA_021605095.1. Lineage (NCBI taxonomy): Eukaryota > Metazoa > Arthropoda > Arachnida > Araneae > Araneidae > Caerostris > Caerostris extrusa. The sequence continues at coordinate 98,548 of BPLR01004556.1, read as the reverse complement.
TAACTATTTTGATTTATCTGTTTCCTCAAGACCATAAATAAGCTTTAATGACTTGAAGAAGGGCTTTTTTATAACGTGCCTTGACTAGTAGCTATTAATAGTACAGTTGCGAAGTCAAGTTACGTTAGTGTATCTGACCTTTACACTCAAACTTCTCTCTGAAATTGGCTACGCCATTGATTTTTGTTTTTGGGTTGAAAAAGAACTACTTTTGGAAGATAAATAGCCTTTCCTTTTTGAAGCAAAAGCTAAAAGATTGATGGGTTTGTCTGTGCACAAGTGATTTACATTTGAAGATGAATCTGAAAAATGCAATCCTTTATAAAATTAAAATAAATTTGCATCTTATTAGTCTGAAATTGGAAGTGAAAAGAAATAGCTGAAATGGTATGTCCAAAAATAAGACTTCTGAATTTTAATTAAGGAATTAATTTGTATTCTAAGCTTTAAACGTTGCTACAAACATTAATAATATTTTCTAATGCTCAATTTCAAGATAAATATCAATTCAAACAATTATCATAAAAATATATACAAATATATTTTTGAGGCTTCTAAATATTTTTGAAATTAGAGTTTCGTTTAAAAATGCTTGTGTTAGAAATTTGTCTTCTCATTTATTATAATAAATGCTTAAAAAAAAAATTTAAATCCCATTAAAATGAAAAATGCAATTTAAAACCATGAAGGAATGGAAAAAATCACATTCTGTACATTCTTAATTTAATAAATAAAATATTGTTGCAATTATAATAAGGCGCTTAAGTAAAATTGATTAAAATAAATAAAAAATGTGATTGTTTAAACGATATGAGTTCTGGGTGGTATAAACAAAGTATTTTAGCTGTGGAGCAGCCACGCACTTTATCTTGATGTTGGAGAAACATTGCTTTAGGTCAAAGGCCATTGAAATTTTATGCCACACATTTTATATCTAAAAATATATGATAAAAAAAATAAAAGAGGAAGGTAATAGTATAACTTAAGAGGGGGGAGTTTTTTTGAAGACTTTAAAAATAAGATGTATAAATATGAAATGAGAAGAAACTATAACATTAGAAGGAGGCCCACTGTCCGGTGGGTCTTGCAGTAATGACACTTCAAATGAAGGAATGGTGGTGGTGGGGGAGGGGGAAGCAACGGATTATATGTTAAGAACAGTACGTGATCTTTTTCTATTTTTTTTTTAAATAATTCGTATTTTATTTCTTTGCTTAAGAAATATCATATCTAGGAAGAGAATTTAAAACCGTATTGCAAGTGTGAGGAAGATTATTGTAGAAATTTTTAAAATTTTAAATGTAAATTGGGTTTAAACAATATCCAGTCAATCTGAAACTGAAATAAATATCTACTGTTAGTATTTAGCATTATTTTAATTTACTTATGTAATAGTTGGTGAAACAATTTCAAAATCAATGATTTGGTTTTGAATTTATTTTGAAAACTATTGTAATGTATTTTTTCACACAAGAAAGTTGAAAGACTATAATAACAGAGTTACTCTCTCAGTCTTGTATATTGATATTATATTCTAAATATTAATCGCTTCCATTTTGATCAACAAATTGAATGGACAACTAATATTAAATATTTCGATTTGATCATAGACAATAACTTTACGTTTCGACCTCATATTCAAAAAATCACAGAAAAATGTTGGAACAAATTTCATCTCACTCTGCCATTCATTAATAAATATTCTAAATTTACTTTGTCAAACAAAATTCTTCTCTACAAACCAGTTCTAAGGGCTATCCTTACTTACGCTGCCCCAATCTGGGGTCTAGCTACAAAATCTAAAAAAAAAAAAAAAAAAATCTGTACAAATTATTCAAAACAATCTTCGTATCATCACTGGTGCACCCTGGTTTGTCCGTAACTCTACAATCCATCGAAGATTTAAATATTGATTCTATTGACAACTATATTACAAAACTTTCTAGAAATTTCTTCAATGCTATTGCTACCCACGAAAACCCACTCATCAAGGCACAAACTATTCTTACGCAACTCAATGGAAAATATAAATATCCTTACTCTACTTCTAAATGGGAACCTGAATGGCCAGCGGTCTGGCGATCGGTACCACAGATTTCGGGTTCGAATCCCGGTGGTGCATGAATATTCGCAGTGGTTCGGAATCCATTTTAAGTCGTAGGTCCAGGTCTAACAGGACCGTAGAGCGTTGCGGGGGTAGTGTTACTTCGCGTCCATAGCTTATCTTCAAGCTGCACGCACCTCCTGGGTAGTGCTAACGTCGGTGCAGCGCTTACCTTAAGGAATCCAAGACAACTGTCTAAGTGTTTGCCAGCTGCATTTAACAAAAAAAAAAACCAAACTTCTAAATGGAATCGAAGTCTCAAACCACCAATAATTATCACTTATTTATTCTACTTATTACTATTATACCACACTTATTTATTCTACTTCAGTTCAGGCTTTCTCCTAATATTATCTCTCTTTACAGATCGCAAATTTCATGTTACATTTTTATCACCATTGTTTTTCATTTTTCTTTCTTTCTTTTTTTTTCCAATTCATACAATTACTATTATCTATTCATCCTTTTTGACACTTTTATTTCATACTTCCATCATGTACTATTGAGTAGATGAACGCTTCGCGTTTAGACACTGGATTTCTTTATTCAACTTAGTATATCTTATATTCTTATATAGTATTTGAAAATCTGAGTCAGCGTTGACGAGTTACAGAAAGTAAATTATTTTTAGTTTCTATCAATAATAAATAAGATAACATTTAAATACTAAAACTTTTTAAATTAAAAAAGTAACATCGCAATTATAAAGAACTAATTACAAATTATGAAATCTATCGGATGAACATGAAAAACATGCATTTGTAACCTCTACAAATCATATGTAATTTTTGTTTCTACAACTTTATGTAGACTGCTAATGGCAATAGTAGAAAAATATTAGAATAACAATGTCTTTAAAGAATAAATAATAATCTTTAAAATATAGTAATGAAAAGTTATTTTCAAACAGAGAAATAATGTTTTGTGATGTAATAACAGCAACACATTTATGAAAACGATCTCAATATATCAAGAAAAATCATAGATCATCATAGATAAATCATAGAGCATAAATATCGAGAAATATCATAGATGCAAGAAATAACGCCACCAGAAGCTATGTATTAAAATGTCCCTTGCTTCGATAACGGATTATAACATTATTTTATATTTTTAATACTTTTTGAACAATAAAAAATGACTGGCGCCATTTGATGTCCTTAATTATTTTTATTTAGTTTGAAATAAGTAATAATATATTTTTTCACAATTTTTACCAGATTTGCTTTTCGCCCTAGATGAAAAGTAATAAATCAGAGAAAAAAGAAAGTACTTATTGGAAAAGTGTTATAATTTTTAAGAGTTAGCAAATCAGATTGACAAATTTCTTTTTATATATAAAAAAATATCATGGGCAGTCTTTGACCAATAGAAAGAGAGGTGTTGTTTCTTTTCCCACTTGTTAGACAGCAGCATCTAGACTAAGTCCATGAACCCATGTGATCTCATGGAAAGAGGGAAAGGGGGGGGGCAGCTTCTGTTGTGATGGAGAACCCGTAGGAAGAAGTCTGACTTGGCTCCGTGACGCTGACTTTTTACGGGGTAGTATTGTCAGCCCTACTCCCAAAAGTCATATTAAACCGTGACCTACAGCTTAAATTGGATTCCTAACCACCTACAATCATCCGCCTGTCCCGCCGGGACTCTAACCCAAAACCTGTGGGCACCGAGAGTCAAAACGCTAATCACTCGGTCATCAGTCCCTGAGAGTGAGGTTAATATTTTTAGGAAGCCTTTCAATGACAGTTGATTTGAATTTGCATATTGCATGGGAGAAACATTTACTAAACAGCTTGATTGTCAATACTAGATGCATTTGATGTGCGAATGAAGAAGTTTAAAACTTGACGAAAGTGCAAATAATAGTCGATGTCAATAATGTAGCATATATATTATTGATTAATTCATTTTTAAATCCTAGATGACTAACAGCATGTCAGTTTTAAAAAAATTGCTTTTATTTTCGCCATAAAATTTGTATGTATTCCTTTTAATTTTATTCATGTTTATTCAAATGAACTTTTTCTATTCAATAACTTAAAAAAATAAAAGAAAGGTTTTTAAAGAAGATTATATTTAAAAACTCTAAGTCGACTTATCCTGAAATTCTACTTGCGGGAGAGTTAATTTAAGCATGTATAATTTTAAATTTCTATTTTGCATGACAATCAGAAGGAGGTGCGCCTTTCAACTTAAGAAGATTAAGTTCAACATACTGAGACACATTCCACCTGAGGCACAATTAAAACGGATATATATAACAACATAAAAGAAACGTTGATCGTATTCAGCACTGATAACATAGCTATAGAAGAAGATATGGAGAAAAAATTCACACATCTATCTTACTATTTGGAAATATACACATATTAAAAGTCAACATTCAAATTTCACTTCGTTACTTGGTAAGTGGTCACCAAACGATCCATTATAACATTGTTAGAGGGCAATTCACGATAAGGAATTTGCTAAAAGTCAATAGAAAAAAATGTATCATTATATAAGTAATATTTTGGTTAACGTGGATTATCTTTATAGAATCTCAAAGATGATGGTTCATGACGTATCTTTCGTTGAGGATGATAATAATAATAATGTATGCCATCTTAATTTTAATTAAATAAAAAGGGTCAAACTTGTTTGAAGTACAAAAGCAGGCAGTAATTTTCAAAAATACAAATTATTGAAACTTAACACTTAGAAATAAATTTAAAGAAATTTATTGTTGTTGGGACTCATCCTCAGTGTCCGGCAGCGCGAGACGGACAGCACATAAGTAGTTTACTCATGGATGGAGGGAAAGGGGACAGCTTCAGTTGGATGAATCACCCGTAGGTAGAGGTAAGTACCTTCCGGGAGAACTTTTAGGGGAACTACAGCGCATTTGGGTCTTGCATGGGAGAAAACCCGGAAAACTCCCACCAGATAGTCCACGAGGCAAGATGCTGAACATCACAAACGTCAGCGAATCTCCTAGTTTTTGAAACAGTGTCAACAACAATGCCACAGCGCATTAAACCTCAGCTCTAATGCTCCCCGGTTCACTCAGTTTCCACTGAGCCCCGAGTCGGGCAAGAAAAAAAAAAAAATACAATTGAAATTAATACTTAGTGAACGATTTGACCAATAATGAAGTTCACGATAAGGTGGTCGAAGAAACATCACGGAATTTGGTCGGAGTTTTGGCAGAGGACATGGAGGAGGCAATGGCATTTTGCAGAATGGCTGTGATTAAATTAAATAGTTCTGTGACACACATTATGACAGAGACAGAAACGATTAAATCAAATTATGGGAGTGGTTTCCCCTTTCAAAGGCTGATGCCATAATGTCATTAAATTAGAATATTGTTCGAGGAGCATAAGTTAACTGTCATTTTGACCAAGAGTTTAGCATGGAAAAAATTACAAAAATTGCCGCTCATGCTAGATTTAAGAATGTGACTTTTAAGAAGAAAAGCAATTTTAGGACTCTAGCATTTGTTGTCAGCGGCTTCAAAGTTGGAACCTTCAAATTAAATGCTATTAACCCAAATTTACTTTCCCAAAGATTGCCTCCTTCAAAGCAGTACGATAAAAAGTTGAAAAAAGTTTCTCACATTTGAACTTACACCCTAATCGATGTCGGCTTTCTTTGAAGAACGCATGCTGAAAGATAATAAATCTCCATTGTGCATGGCTTTCAGTTTAATCACTGCAACACCCATTTGTTTGACTTGAAAAAGGAAAATTTGGTACATAATTTACTTGCAATGCTTGCAGCAGTTTTTAATATAAAAAGATCAACACATATAATAGATAATTATTTCAGTAAATACTTAAAATAAAAAAAACATTAATATTTTAAAAAATTAGCAATGAATTTTATGAATTAAAGTAATTAAAGTAAACACAAGTTAAAAATTAATTAAAGTTAAAAAATTTAATTAAGTTTAAATTAATTTAAACACAAGTAAAAATATATATAAAATAATATAAATTAAAGTAATTAAAATAATAAAGCAATTAGAGTAATAATTGAATTAAAGTAATTAAAGTAATAATTGAATTAAAGTAATTAAAGTAATAAACCAAAATCCAAAAAAGAAAGAAAATTGTGATGAAATTAATTAAAAATTTTTGTGAAATTGTTGAGTATTAGAGGATTGCTGAGAAAATGCAAATTCTTTCAATTTTTTTCCCCTTTACCTTTGTTTGACTTGAAAAATGAAAATTTGATATATAAGTTACTTGCAATGTGGACATTTTTTATATAAAAAAAGATCAACACATTTAATTCTTCTGTGTCCAAAAAGTAAGACCAATTTTATATTTAAAATTCCCGGGGCTTATGGAATTCCATTATTTTTCTTCTTTTGGTTGCTGGCTCTGTCTTTGACATATGTGGGAAATTTGACGTCAAAATATTGATTAGTGTTTGAGTTAGACTTGGTTTTGTGAGACGCTAAAACTGCTTTCGGCGATTTTTGAAATGTCTGCATAAATTGAGCAAAGAACTTGCATTCAATTTTGTTTGCGGAAACGTATAGAATGTTGCATAAGGTATTCGGTGAGCATTCCTATATCGGAAAGAAATGTTTACAAGTGGTATAAACAGTTCAAAGACGGCAGAGAAAGCGTTGAAGAAGAAGAGCCCTCTGGTCGACCACCAACTTCAACCGACGAAGCTCACGTCCAAAAATTAAAGATTTGGTGCTTGCAAACCGTCGATTTACAATTAGAGACCTTGCTGATGATGTTGGAATTTCAAAAGTATCGATCAATTCCATTTTGGACCTCAAACGCGTCAAATCTCGATTGGTACCGAAAACATTGAATGCGCAAGCTTACACTGCATTGATTCTTCGAGACTTTTTAGCCAAAAATGAAACACATATCGTTCCACAACCAACATATTCACACCGTGCGACTTCTGGCTATTTCCTAAACTCAAAAGATCACTCCGAGGACACCGTTTTGAGGAGATTCAACGTGAATCGCCGCTCGCTTTGAAGGCCATCGCTGCCGATGACTTTTTAGCAAGCATTGAGGAATGGAAAAAAAGTTGTCATAAGTGCATTGTGTCCGGAGGGGATTACTTTGAAGACGATGAAATAAATTTGGAAGAATAAACAAAGAGTTTTTGAAAAAACAATAATTGCTCTTACTTTTTGGGCGCAGTAGTAGAATTACTTCAGTAAATACTAAAATTTAAAACAGTTAATATTTTTTAAAAATTAGCTATGAATTTTATGAAAGCAATAAAGTAATAATCAAAATAAAAATAAAAAAAAGGAAGAAAATTGTGATAAAATTATTCATTACAATTTTCATCAATCATTGAAAATTGTTGAGTGATGGTGGATTGTTGGTGCTCTTTGCAAATTTCTTCTTTTTCTTTCAACACTGAAAGTGTTAAGTTGGAAACCTTATAAATTAAGTTGGAATCTATATAAATCTTGAAATGAGATCTTATCTGTTGCAAAGTTGAAGAAAAAATTTCTTGCATGAATTTTGGGACACTATACATATATATATTCCTGGGTAACATTATATTACGATCTCTAAACTTGCCTAGATCTAGATTAAGCAAATGATTTTTATAATGTATTTTTAAAGATAATATATAAATTAATTTTGAAGATAGAATTATTTTAAAAAAATTTAAGGATTTATTTATTAGCAAAGCTGGAATTTTTTTTAAATTTGTAACACTGAAAGTGATTTTATTTTCCGGAACAAAATTTAAATTACTCAGTTTAGTTTGAAAGAAGTTAATTTGTATGCAGAATGATATAAATTTTTATAAGATTATTGTTATTTATTATATAACATAACTTATAATTAATTGCTTATGTTATTTAATTATTGAATGATTTAACATAAATGCTAAAGATTATAAAATTTAAAGATTCTTCCCTAACTAGATTGAGTCTTTAAACGTTGGAAACATTATTTAAAAATATATTAAGAAACGCACACATTTTCTTTGAAATTGTGCTGAATCGTTGATATTGTTTGTAGGTGTGCAATAATAAAATCTTCAGTGTCTGTGGATGTAATACTTTTTCACTTAAAAATATATTAAAAAGAATTTCACGTCTACTAACTTGTCATAAAAGTCACTGATTTGTCATAAAAGTCACTCTCTATTTCTTATTGCTACTTTTCAATCCTCATTGGTTCCAATTCCAAAATTATCCGATGATTTGGATAAACTGTATTTCAGTGAGAGATGTGCGACTTGCCCAATCTGATTAAAGAAAGAAGCTATTTAATCATTGTAATGTTCATTTTGGAAGAAAAGTTTAAAGAGCATAAAGTTTTTTGTAAGTATATTAAAAAAATAAAAAAGAAGGATCTAAAAAAGACTCTGTAAGAGAAATATAGCAGTATGCATAAAGTAACACTAAATCTGCTACAACATCTGCCGTGTCAATGGCAAATGACCTCCTGTCAAGACCAGTATAATAAACATTTTTTTATTTACAAATTACGATGACTTGGAGAGGATTATCTGTCGATTAATAGAATTAGAATATTGCTTTGAATTAATTAATTTTTTATCGATGAAATTAAAAGCCACACCCTCCGAAAATTATGTCTTAATCATCTTATAAAAAGAAGATCACGAGGAAATGACATACTTTGTATAATACACTTCAACCGATTGAATATCATTATTCGCCATATTAATGACCTTGAATTAATAAGCAGGTTTTTTTAAACATTAATGACATAACTGAACAAAATGTTGCAGATTTTACCTTTCAAAAGAGGAGTAATAGGTTTCTAATTACTGAGGGGAGGAATTAGTTTCAATGAGTTTCATATGAGTGCAATTCAAGTACATTGATCTTTGAGAATGATGGTATAGATGGATTTTGAAAAGCAAAATCTCATTTCACAAGCAAATACTAACTTCTTCTGATCTATATTCACATTTAGATCAAATCAATCCATAGTTTTTAATTATATGAACTCAATATTTCTTTTAAGAAAATTATCATAAGTCGTTAAAAAAAGAATAAATAATGTAATCAACAAATTTTTATAATTGAAATTTCCAAAATGTTCCTGAAAGTTAATTAGTTAAAAAATTATTTAATGTGAAATTATTAAGTTTTCAAATTCTTTTTTAATAAGTCCATAAATTTTAGTGTTTCATTACATAAATATTTAGTGTTACCTATTAGAAACAGCAATACAATGTGAAATAGAATTTAACAAGATGGTAAAATTATTTTAATGTAAAATTACGAAATATACATTTTGTATGAGAGTATTGGAGAGTCCTTGCAACTCCGCTTATTGGGTTTTTCTAATTCGGGGTATCAGGGATCGAACCCCCATAATCGAAGCCAAATAGAAAGCTTCCGTGCCAGTCTATGTTGGAGATTGGTACAATCAATCAATCCAGGAAAGTCCAGCTCTCCCCTACTGGGGTTAATTAGGTAGATAGGTATAGACAGACTGCGATCCCTCAGATGACCTTATTGTGGGTGTTCCTTCAAAATTGTGGTGGTATAATGTGACTGTAGTTTAGAAGACATTTGTACCTTGGGTAACATTAAATTTGGTACATTTTTGCCTTTTAGTAGTAAAGAGGTCAAAGTGCCAACTATTCAAAACTAACATCTCATCGAGAATTTTCCCACAGAGTTCACCTTTGATATCATTTTAAGAGTGTCTACAATCATTAAACAGTGAGCCATCACATGTTAATTAATAAATTGTAGTGTGCAGGTTGGGTAACCAGATTGTAACTGGGTGTGGTTGGGTTGAGGTGTGGTTTGGTTTGAGACACAGGTTTGAGAACTCATAGCTTTATTGACACACGCCCAAATGCCACACACATACAATTAAAGACTAATTAATTTAGTTTCATTTACCTAATTTTAATACTTAACTATATTTATTTTAAATTACTGTATTCCATTATATTTATATACTTTTTTTTTGTACTAAAACATTAAGAATTTTATATAAATATACAAAACTGACTCAAAAGAATTTAGGGATAAAGATTTTAAAAGTAATCAAAGAAAAAGTAAGTATTTAATGAAATTAACGAAATTGATTTCAAACTAACTCTTCAAAGTAACTATCATTATTTTTAAGAACTTTTTCCTAAAAAAAATTGTATCAGACAAGAGTTACGACTTTTTGCGTAACAAACAAATGAAAAAAAAAATCTTGCAAGTTATTTTTGAGAAAATCCAAATCCACGGTTTAAGAATACTACATTTAGACCATGAAATACAATTCTATACACTAGAAGAAAAAAAAGCTGTTATAGTTTACAATAGATAGATCTAATCTTATGCAACGCCGAGGCAGCCTGCTTTGCATATTACGCAGACTGAAAAAGTAAACAAATAACGCCAGCAACTCAGAACAATGGGCTCTTTGTTTGGATAACAGACGTTGTTAAATGCAGAGTTTGTGTGTAAAATTTCAAAAGTTGTTTTCTATTCATGCAAAGCGATTACAAACCTTACAGCTGGTTACGGTGTAATCCTTTATTTATTGCCTCATGTCGTGGCGTATGGTGAAGGACAATGGAACCCTTTTCTCAGCTACCAGATGCCTATTCGAGACTCGAACACTAACACGCTTTCATTCAAATTTTTCCACACCTCAGTAAACGCTTATTAAGAATATACAGGACAATTTCACAAAAGAGTTATAAAATTAGTACATTATTTATCATTTTATGGCTGCCAATGAGAAATCACTGATGCGCAAGTAAGTAAATAAGATTCAAAATTAATATAATATATTTCAATAAATCATAAATATTGAAATACTTGCTTGTAAAATAGTTTTTAAATCTAACGTTGGTGATATTTTTAACTTAACAATGTGACTTTGTTATTTACAATTTATTATAATAATGACACCGAATACTATTACTTTTATTTTGATAATTTTTTACAAACTAATTTTTTACAATTGACGGTTAAATATTATTATATTTAAAATGTGAAATGCATTGTTTAATGCACCGCGTGGGTTTTTGTTGTAGATACTTTTTGTACTTTTCTGGATGATCATACAGGAGGGAGAAGCACATTAAAAAGAAGAAGAAAAATGAGAGTTCTTAAAAATCGGTATCTAAAGCGAGCCCTTGAATATGTGTCATAAAATCAGTACGTGTGCTGAAGTTACCTCTAAACTGATGCACTCTTCTAATCATTAGTATATAGGCTATTCGTAACATACATAAATGTATTATAAGGGAATTTCAATTATGTACAGCAGGGGTCTCCAAACTACGGCTCGCGAGCCAAAACTGGCCCGCCAGTGTCATCCATCCGGCCCGCGACAGCGAATAGCTCATTGTTGATGTTATAAGTTGGATAAAAACACATAATGATAATAACTCTGTTTTATTTACTTGCTAGGTAAAGCTTAATGACAAGCACAATACGCAGAAAATTTAACGTAAGCATAACAACTAACAAATAATTGAAATGAATCCCACCAACATTATAAATTAGTGAATATCCCGATGTTACCCTCGGTAGTTATATTGGGGTAAAGAGTGCCGCATATATAAGTATATCGATGTTTTGAATGTATATATCCTGAATCAAACATATTATTTTTATCCTGAAAATCCCTCAGGAACGGAAAAGCTAAATTAACGCGAATGAAACCACTGGGGGTATCCACTTGTAAAAAATACTAATGAGATTTATGTAATTGTAATTTTTCACTGACAATAGTGGATCAATTTTACTTGTACCAATTATTAAAAGAGATTTAAGATGCTCATCGGTTAACTTAGATCTGTAAACAATCTTTGTGCACTTTATTTTGGAGAATGAATCGAATTTAGCAAGCGTATGCTCGCTCAGAGCGTGTACTCGGCGACTAGTCTAGAAATTATAGATAATGGCAGAAAAATTAAAAAACGGTTTTGCCCCTTGGTACTTACTGGAATAAACGGTATGGAGCCAAGGCTGGAAAGTTTGGAGACCCCTGATGTACAGTATGTTACAAACGTATCTTTCTGTTCGAGCTATTAAGATTCTGAAGTATATGATATTCGACCATACCATTCACTCACTCTGTGTATGCATACATATATACTGTCAAACCTGTTTTTGCGCGGGGGATAGGGGAACGCATAAAGGAAATCGCATGAAAAAATATCTTGAAACTTCACAAGTAGCCATAAAATTTAGTGTTTAATGTACAATTTAAAATTTTTTTTTTCTTTTTTATGTGGTAAATTGGGACGGCATAAAAAGTCTCATATAGAAAATAGGTAAATCAAAACCTCACGATGTAGCACTGCCTCGCTCCTGATAATATTCGTGGTTATGAAATTATATAATATCAGATGGGCCATCTGTTGGATTTTCTTTTAATTTTTATGTTATTTTGACAGCCATCTGTTGTTTTCTTTTAATTTGTATGTTATTTTGACAGCCATCTGTTGTTTTTTTTAATTTGTATGTTATTTTTCGACAGCCATCTGTTGTTTTCTTTTAATATGTTATTTTTAAAGCCATCTGTTGTTTTTCTTTTAATTTGTATGTTATTTTGACAGCCATCTGTTGTTTATTTTAATTTGTATGTTATTAGACAGCCATCTGTTGTTTCCTTTTATGGATTATATTTTGAATTAATTTGAATTATTTTTTTTAATTAATTATTTTCGAATTAATTTCTATTTATTTATTAATTAATGAAATGCATAGCGCGCAACAATTTCAATGCATTTGATGAAATACCACCACTTTATTAACCACTTCCACCTGAAAAAAAAGACCACATAAAAACAGGTTTGACTGTATTGGCTATATATATATATATGTCATAAAATTAAGATAGAGAAACTAATTTTACTAAACATCGGTGAGCCATGTAACCAACTAATGTATGTTACGAACTTCCCATTAACGGATGATGAGTGTAGTGCATCAGTTTAGAGATAAGTGCCCCTATTGGTGTGCCATATGAGAAAAAAAAAACCAGGAAATTCTCACTAGACCAAGAATAGCAAACTGATATTTTTAAAGCAGAATTTTTTTTTGGGGGGGGGTGTGGGGAGAATCATTGGGGTAAGTATACAACACACAGGAGAATCATTGAATAATCGAAAAACGATATATTTCCTGAAATATTAAATATGATATATATATATATTATTACATATATTCTTCTTCAATGGCGCAAAAGCCCATGGCGGGCCAAAACCGTCTGCCAACTAGTAGATTCAGAAACATGAGATGCTTTCTTTTTATGGGGTACAGTTGTCAACCCTAAGCCCAGCGCTCTCTACCGTTGTAGTAGATCGGGACCTACTGTTTAAAGTGGACTCCGGACCACACACAAATATATATCTGTCTATCTATATACAATTATACCTATATAATATATATACAATTATATATATATTATATATATATATATATATATATATATATTGGGCCACGAATCCATCCACAGGCAATGAGGAGAGTTCAATGGGAACTTCTGGAGAAACTGCATTTGCATTTTGTGTGAGAGAATACCTGCAAAATTCCTACAATAGCCTAATTATAACATAATACGCTATAAAAGCGTTGTCACAATTCCATCTAACTGCAAAGTACCCAATCAGCGGATTAGAACTTGAGCTCTTCCGCTTTTAAGTTGGGTGCTCATGCTTCGCAGCGACTTGAATATTCACATCATTTCTTGAAAAAATCGTTTAAACCGCATGAGTTATTAATCGAAGCCAGTGATCTTCTTAATAGTGTTTAAAAATAATTACTTGTAAGTGCTTATGCAAGCACACGTCTCATTGCAGATCATAAACCAACAATTGTCCTTTTCTGTTCCTCGTTAGCTTACTGTCTTACCCACTTAACATTCATAAAAGCACTTTTCCGTAGATGCTTTTAAGTTAACATAAATATTCTTGAGGATTAGATAATCGTCTCGGATGGACATTTCCTATTATAAACAGGAAGGAAACGGAAATGCTTTAAGAATAGCACGTTTAGATAATAATTGTATTTTAAATACAAACAAAAGACATTTCTTTGATGTTGGGATGATTTAAATGTTTGCCTAATTAGGAAATAAAGCAATAAACAAATTCATATGTGAAGGAATTTTCAAAAATGAGGATAGCAGCTTTCACATAATTTAATCAATCCTTATAATAGATAAACCGTGTTCCAGTTCTCAATAGGAGCATGAGCCTTTTCTTGAGACATTGTTTGCATTTTCTGTATCCTGCACACATTTGTATTATAATAAAATAATTTTATTACTTCATATATGCAAATATGATTGTTTATTTATAAGAAAACTGTTCTGTAAAGCATTTGCATTTCTAAAAGCATAATAGATAAATTTATATACACTTCCGTTTAAAAAAATGCAATTTAATTTGAAAGAAATCTTTTGAAATATAGTGTGCAAGATGTATATAATATTAATTATTTTTACTGTAAAGACTCAATAAATTCATCTTTATTTTAAAAATAATACAAAATAAATTCTGTGCAATTATTTTTCACGTTTCTAGCGGAAATTTAACAAAATTCGATACACGTATATAGGCTGTTAGTTTTAAATAAATTTAATTGGCAACCTAAAAAATAATTATTATTGATTATTGAAAATCTTAAAATTTATTTCGAAGACAGAGGGATGAATTTTTGTACGTAAATTAAAAATACTCTTACAGATAGATAAATTGGCTTTTCAATCATACCATACTTTTGCTTCTTTAAGATTATTTCAACAACTTTCATGCGTTATATATTAAATACATTCATATTACATGAAACAAATTAAGAATTTATCTAAAAGTTGTGAATTATTTTTGTTGAGTATTTAGTATTGAAAGTTGTTGATATATTAATATATTTCATTGATATATTATTCTGCGGGAAAACTTTATATTAATTAATTATTAATCTTTTAATTAATAAAGTTTGGATTTTAAGATGGATAATTGAATGAGTTAAGTTATCGTTTTAAAAATATTTTTAAATTATTTTAAGTCGGTGAATTTAAAATTGTCATATAGCTTAATTAATTTAACTGTATTTATCTGTTTTTTTTCATTGAAGCAACAACTCCATGGTGAGACAAGGCCGTCTACCTACAGGCAGATTTCAAGACAGAAGACGTTTTCTTTTTACGGGTAAGGTTAGCAACCCTACAGATATTAGACCGGGGCTTACGGTTTAAAGTGGATTCCAAACCACTACAAGCACCCATGGAACTCGAACCAGAAACCTGTGACACCGAGCACAATCACTCGGCCATAAGGCCCTGCATTTATCGTTTTCTTCTATATTGGCACAACAGCCCTTGTGGGTCAAGGCCATCTGTTTGTTGGCAGATTTCGAGACAAGATAGATTTAAGGGGTAGGATTGTCAGTTATATTAGGCCAGGACCTACGCTTTAAAGTGGATTCCGAACCACTACAAACATCCACGGCGCCGCCGGGAACAGTGTTCATCTACTACCTTAAAAAAATTACATTTTTGTTTCTCTGCAGGTATGGAAAAAAACATTTTTCATTTTTAATACCTTTTTTTTTTTAAATTAAATTTCATATGATTTTAAATCATTTCTTCTTGAAACACTTAAAAATGTCAATCAATTTGTGTCTTATTAATTAATTTATATTTCATTTACTTCAATAACCTTCATTTTTAAGCTACTTTCCTTGAGGTAAGTAAAATGAATCTTTCAACGCCCAATTAGACATTATACCTCTCGGCAAAGGCATTTATTTAGTAAATTAGGTTAAACAATCATTATGGATCAAAATTAATTTTTTGAACACACATACACAAAACCTCCAAATTATTGACTCCAGATGCGGACATTAACTCGAAAACTTTGAATTGAAGCGTCGGAAAAGATCAGTGGAATTCAATTAGAACAAAGACTCGTTCCAATTATAAATCCTTTTGACCATTTTATTGCGTTTTTCCCTCAAAGGATGGCTATCGAAAAATTGACTTCAGGGCGTAGCGATGAGAAACAAGTTTTTGTTATCGATAAAAGATATTTTTCTGCAGTTTTCTTTCTCGCGGGTCAGAATGCCATTGGATCAAAGTAGGTTGTTCACCTTAATTCGTTTTGTATTGCATGTGCACTATGTATTTTTTGGTTCCATTTTTTTCTTCTTCTTTTTTTGCCGCTCGTTTTCTTTGGAATGTGGCACAATTTTACGTCGTGAGGACTTTGTCTCCACTCTCTTCCATCATGATTCTGTAACAGTAACTGAAACGAATTGACAGTTTCACAATAGGTCAAAAACGATCATTATTAATACTTTGAAGGAACCTTTTAAAAAAAGTGATTATTTTTTTTAAATTATGGGATTTTATAAATGATAATTATTAAAAATTATGTAATTGGGCTTATAAATTATGTGATTTTTATTTTTCCAAAAAGTGTAAGAGCCTGATGGCCAATTGGCTAGGGCCTTTGGTACCATAGGCCTCAGATTCGAATTCTGACTGGGGTGTGGATGTCTGTTAGTGGTTCGGAATCCACGTTTAACTGTAGGTCCCGATCTAATTAGCCCAAATAGTACTCAAAATGAGCATAGAACAATAAACCAAAAAAGGTAAAGGTTTAAGTAAATGAAAAAAATTATAACACTAAATTTTGTTGTTGTTTCTTATCCCTCTTGGTAGATAGCAATATCTAGACCAAGTCCAAGAAACCGTGTGGTTTCATGGAAGGAGGTACAGCTTCTGCTGTGATGGAGCATCCGCAGAAAAATCTCACTTGGCTCCTTGATGCTGACATTTTATGGGGTAGGGTTGTCAGATCTACGCCAAACAGTCAAATTAGACCGGGACTTACGGATTAAAGTGGATTCCGAACTACTACAAATATCCATCGTATCGCTGGGACTCGAACCCGAAGCCTGTGGCACCCAGCGCCAAAACGCTAGTCACTCGGCCATCAGGCCCTATACTACATTTTTAATGTTGTTTAGCAAGGTTTGTCGAAGGAATCTTCTTTTAAAAAAAGTGTTTATTTTTTTTAATTCAGCAAATGATAATTTGTAAAATTTTGAATTGTGAATTTAGGTAATTAAAAATTATGTAATTGGGTGAATAAATTAAGTGATTTTTTTATTTCTCCAAAAAAAAAAAAAAAAAAATGCAGGATTCTATTTAAGTAAATGAAAAAATCACATTGAAAAAATTACAACGCTAAATTTTAAATGTTGCTTAATTATTATGAATAGAAAATTAAGAATTTGCGAAACCAAAATTTTATTAAATATCATTATTTGACATAAAAGAATAAAGAATTTGCAATTCATTGAAGCAAATCATTTCAACATGACTTAGTTTTTGTCTTAATAAGTCGTATGATAGGCACTTTTTTTAAAACACTTTCTGATTTTGATGAAAGATTAAAACATGGCTTCTAATTGAGGAAGAACCAGACTTCGGCATGCAGGAGTTTTCTTGCGCCCCGATCATCTTCATCCAATTTATTAAATCAAATCCCGTACTTCAAAAATATAACTGGTAATTTGATTGAATAAATTGGTAATTTTCAGATTTTGATGAAAGAGTAAAAACAAGGAGCAGGGTTAAGGTTTAGTTAAACAAAAAAGTAAACATTTAAGTTTGGAAGATAATGTTACTCACGTCCGTGACAACCTTAAGTCACGAGTGTCTCCTCGTCTAGTGTCTAGGCATTATTAAAATTGTGATCAATAAGTTGTATCCTGTTTTATTTATTTTGTATTGAAGGGATCGGATTGATACAATCGGATTGAAATGAGATTTGGATTAGAATCAGAACTATGATCCTCTAAACCATCACTAGACAGACACTTAGAGGCAGCATGGCCCGGAATAATGCACTGACTGGAGAAGCTCTATCATGTGTAGATGAGCAGGCTTTGGACTAAGTTATGAGTTATTGCCGAGAAGGCCACAGAAGTTTTGAGTGTACTTTTATTGTCGAGCAACGGTTGACGTCAAGCCCCTTTCCCTTAGATGGGTTTCCCTCGTAGAGAATAGAGACGTTCCAATCAGAGGAGTGTGTACCAGTTCTGGTGAGGCAAGTGTGCCGTGGCGCCATGTAAATGAAAATGTAGCTGATATTTTTGTCTTGTGTGTTTGGCTTTTTTATAAATGTCGTGGAGGTGTCATACAATAAAATTTGTCTTTAAAAATGGATTCTGTGATCAGTCTACATATTTCATAACAGACACTACGATATCATACATCGCTGCAGTTATCTCTAAAATGTCTTCCCATTACTCATTTGAAACAAATAATGCCATAAATCGTTAACCGTCATAATATTAAGTCAACCCAAGAGGTCTTAAGCTATAAATAACTCGCAGCTGCTCACCAATCATTTGGATAGTGAATGTCATCAAGTTAAATGTCTGCAAAATGGTCTGACTCAGAGACATTTCAATTGATTGATCGAAGTATTGGTTCAGCCCCAAGTAATTAAAACATAAAAACGTTCTTTACTTTTCACTTATTATTTATTTTTTTACCAAGGTTGATTTTGAAGTTCCGTCTACCTGAAGCCCATCCTTTGAATGCACCGACAAAATAGAAAAAAAAGTGCCCCATTTCTTCCACTTTTTTTTTTTTTTTTTTTGCAGTCTCATGTTCCCAATCAGTCACCCGTAGTTCCCTTTAATTCGGCCCTGGTTCTACCACTTTCATTAATTCTAC
This sequence comes from Caerostris extrusa, assembly GCA_021605095.1. NCBI lineage: Eukaryota > Metazoa > Arthropoda > Arachnida > Araneae > Araneidae > Caerostris > Caerostris extrusa. The sequence goes on along the minus strand of BPLR01004556.1, from coordinate 79,768 downwards.
AGGTGCTATTAAGAAGCTTGGTTGATAACTGCGTCCGGTTAAATTCTCGTCCTATTAGCGTTTGCAGTCAGTTACCACCCATCTAACGATTTTCACCCTTCTTTTTTTTCCCCAAGGTCATTTCAAAATTTAGGTCATTGTTTTCCGGATCAATTGCTTTGTCCATATTTATACCTTAAAGGTTAAATACTTCGTTTTCCGTTGAGTTCGTTCGTTTTTTTTACTTTCCATCAAGTATTCGTTTTATAATTTCTTGTTAATCGTTTTTGTTTCTGTAAGACAGATTAATTCACATTATGGTTAAATGATCTGAATTTATTAATATTTATACATATATTACTAACATTTATTATTAATTATACATATATATTATTAACATTTATACATATATATTATTAATATTTATACGTAATTAATAATAAATGTTATACTTATATAAATATTAATAAATTCAATGTAATAATAATTCACATAATATTAGTGATATAAGGGCCTGAATGGCCGAGTGGCTAGCTCTCTGGAGTTAGGGTACCATAGGTTTCGGATTCGAGTCTCGGCGGTGCCATGGATGTTTGTAGTGGTTCGGTATCCTTTTAAACCGTAGGTCCCGGCCTAAGATAATCGGAGAGCGTTGCTGGGGTAATGTTACTCCGCGTCCGTAGCTTATCTTCAAGCTACACGCACCTCCTGGATAGAGATCCTTATTATTATTTTTTTTCTTTATATACTTAGGTGGAATAAAAATTTTTGGATAAGAAAATTATTTTAAGCCTTTTTAAAGGAATTTTATGTATTTCCTTTGTGTGTGTGAAATTTTTTGTAACTTATGTTCCAAATGGCCCATATATATATATATGGGCCTGAATGGCCGAGTGGCTAGCGCTCTGGCGCTCGGTACCACAGGTTTCAGGTTCGAGTCTCGGCAGTGCCATGGATGTTTGTAGTGGTTCGAATCCACTTTAGACAGCAGGTCCCGATCTAATAGATCGTAGAGCGTTGCGGGGGCATTGTTACTCTGCGTCCGTGGCGTTACACGCCTCCCTGGATAGTGCTATGAATAACGTCGGTGCAGCGCTTACCTTATGGCATCCAAGACAACTGTCTGTTTTGTCAGCTGCATTAGAAAAAAATTTATTAATGATATATAAATATTATAAATATATATCATTATTATTACGTAAGAGAATATCTTGGGGCCTGATGATCGAGAGACTAGTCCTCGGTGCCACAAACTTCGGCTTCGAGTCTCAGTGGTGAAATGGATATGGCTCAGAATTCCCCTTTACATCGTAGTTCCTTGTCTAATATGAGTAGCGTTAGTTATTGTAGAGCGTTGGGCATAGGGTTAATAACCCTACGCAGTAAAAAAAAAAATCTCATGCTTCGAATCTGCCGGTACACAGACGGCCTTGGCCCACTATGAGGCTGTTGCACCACTGAAGAAGACGATAATATCTTATAGAGAAAGACAGCTTCAAATACTACGCGCAAGTTTTTTTTTTTTTGTAACAAAAAAAAAAACAAAGTAAGGAAAATTCAGAGATGAATGATGAAACTTTATAAACATGCTTATATATATATAATTATAAATTTTAAGAAAAATTATAAAAGGAATTAAAATGCTAAAAATGTTATATGTGCTTGAGGAGAACAAGCGTAGCAGGAAATTGTATACTAGAAAAATATTTAAATATAGAAATAGTTTAAATAGTTTAATTAAAAATAGTTTAATGGTATTTTAATAAAATAAGATTAAAATAGTTTAATTATATTTTAATAAAAATTTTCTTTGTGGATACAATATCTCGGCAAAAAAATAATGACGATCTAACATCAAATTTCATGAGAACTTGATATTTGCTTTACAAGTATAAAGCAGATACAAAGATCATCCATCAGATACAAAGATCCGCACACAGCAAAATGTCAACCAATCAGTAGCTTCCTAGCCTGTCCATTCAAACTTCTGATAAGCTAATGTTCATCAACGTCTGATGGGAATAGTACAGCTTAAGGCCATCATAGTTACGATTACGTTATATATATATATATAGAGAGAGAGATAAGAAAATTATTTTAAGCCTTTTTAAAGGAATTTTTTGTATTTCCTTTTGTGTGTGTGAAATAATTTTTAACTTTAAACAATATCTGTTATACATATATATATAACAGATATTGTTTAAAGTTAAAAATTATATATATATATATATATATATATATATAAAATAATTTTCTTATCCAAAACCTTTATTCCACCTAAGTATATAAAACGAAAAAAAAAATGATAAATAAATACTCCATGAATAAAATTAACTTAAAATTAATTTAACCGATGGATATAACCCATCCTATTCATACACTGTCCAAAAATATTGTAATAAAAATAGTGCTTGCTCTTAAAAAGTCTCATATATTTGTAGCATTTTCTTTCTTTTTTTAAATAGGCCTTATGTAGGGCCTGATGGTCGAGTGACTGTCCAGTCGGAACTGCAGGTTACGGGTTCGAGTTCCGGCGGTGCCATGGATGTTTGTAGTGGTTCGGAATCCACTTTAAAAGTAGAACCCAGTCTAATATGGCTTATTGAGCATTAGGAGTAGGGCTGGCAATCCTACCCCGTAAAAAGAAAAACATCTCCTGTCTCATAATTTGCCAGTAAGCAGACGGTCTTCGCCCACCATGGGGCTGTTTCGCCATTGAAGAAGAATAAGATCTTATTTCGAATTGCCTATATTCTATACACATTTACACATCGGAAATTAATTAATAATTTTATAATTTAGATATTAAAGAATTTATGTCAGAGTTATGTTTAGAGTGATATAATTAACTGAAAAATTATTTTAAAATAATGCAAAATAAGAAAAAGATAATTTGTCGATATAGCAAACATCATGTCGCATTCTACAGTTAAGGTTTTATAGCCTGCAGCCCATTGTGGTCCAGGGAAAATCGCACTCTGTCGTTCATTTTGCTCTGATAATTTTAAAAACGATTGGATTTAAAATCAAATTTTAGCTTTTTATTTTAGCAACTTTATTTTTTATTTCAATGCAAAACACAGCAAAAAATGATAAAAATCAAAATAACAACATATAATTTTCCAAGGGAAAAAATGTGAAACTCTAAATTTTCCTTATAAAACCAATCCTTTTCTTTGCATAAGAAAAAAAATTTGTTTTTGTCGAAACATATTGCACACATCAGGATGTCAATAACAATCTCTCGTATAAATAGATAACACGAAGAGATCGTTCCTTTCAAAATTATCACTCTCTTAATGCCTATAATTAGACCTCTCAATCACGAATGCAGATCAATGGATCATGTGGTGGTTGAAAGCAAAGTAAGTCTATCTAATTATCGATTCTAATTCTGCGGATAATAATTACCTTACGACCACTTTCAGGCGCACGAGGCATCTGCAGGAAAAACACAAGAAAGTTTGAACAGCAAAACATTAAAAAAAAAAAAAAAAAAAAAAAGAAAGCACTTACAGTTTTTTTGGTGTGTGTGCTGTCCCAATTTCATTCTCATAGGGGTTAAAAGGGGAGTCCAAGATTTAGTTCATTAGACCATTTTCGGCAGAGGAAAGGAAGGAACTTAGAGGAAGAAGATTGCAGTCCCGAGGGCCAATTCCGACATAGAACGTGATGGCCCGAAGTTCCTCCTAAGCATTCTTTGGCAGCAATTTACTGAATCATACGAGACTTTCTCATCAATTCTCGTTCGGGTTGCAAGGGTACTTGAGTTGCACATTAATAATGCACGGGCGCAAATTCTGATTCTGTAACCTTAATTGAATGTTTTTATTTAGAAGAGAACCAGTTCAAGAGAATCCGAATTACACTTTCATGAGTAAGATATCAACAACTGATTGAGAAAAGACCCAAGAGAAAATCAATTCAGTAATTAAAAAGATTTATGTTACTTATTTCGTGTCACTGGTTAATTAATATACAATGTTTTCAAAGCAGTGAGGTGCAGACTTTGGAAAACTACCATTCAGTCACTGTGACATACAAAACATCTTCGAAAATAACCGAACTTACATATAAAGTATGTAAGACTTTTATATAGATAAAAACGCTTGATGCCACAGGTTTCGGGTTCGAGTACAGCAGTGCTATGGATGTTTTTAGGGGTTCGGAATCTACTTACGATTTAAAGTAGATTAATCAAAATAATTAGTCAATCAAAGTAATTAAAGTAAATAATTAGTAATCAAAGTCTCGGTCTAATATGACTGTATAACGTTGGGCACAGGGTGGGCAACCCTAACCCTGTAAAAAATTCGCCTGTCTTGAAATCTGCCAGTAAGCAGACGCCTTAGCCCACCAACAACGAAGAAGAAGAAAAAGATATAGATTAAAAATAAATAATAAAATGTTAAAAAATCAAATATCTAATAGATGATATTATATTAATGCATATGTTTTAGTATTTAATTTGATTTTTGAAATCGTCGAGCACAAAATTCATTTGTCAAATGATTTTTAAAATGATTTTTAATATTCTCTTTTGAAATCATTTGATAGCAAATATATGTCTGTCAAATCAATCTTGCAATTATAAATGCATTATCTAGTAAAGATCATAGTTATTTTGTTGAGAATTTTTAAAAAATTTAACATGGTATCACATAAAATAATAAATGAAAAATAACATAAATAGAGATCCTGTGTCCAGCCTATACCGACACCTGTTCCAATTTTTAATTTTCTGTCAAAATCTGAAAGTCTTTCAAAAATTATTTTTCATACGTTTTTAAAAGTAGTCTTAAGGAAGAGGTGGGTAGCAAAAAAAAAAAAGGAGGTGGGACACAATCTATGCATCCATAGTTTGCAATGATTTTCTATCCAAAATAATATGATTAGGACGAATATAGATTATATTGACGAATGAATATTAATTATATTGACGATTATGATGAATATAAATTATATATTATATTATTATTAACGATAATATGAATTTTCTTATAAAGTTGTATTAACAATACATTGAGAAGAAAAAAAAAATTAGCTATATATTTTGATGAAATAAATTATTAAGAAATCGTTATTTTTAGATCGTTAAATACAAAAAAATATAAATACAGTAGTAGAAAAAAATTTGAGACTTACACATACATTTTTAATGAAGCAATTTTATATACCATAGTAATAAATATAATTGCATCTTAAATAAAATTAATAATTTTAAAATTAATAGTTTAAAATTAGTAGTTATTTAAACAAAGTTAATAGTTTATTTAATTTTTTAATTTTACTAAACATCAGGTTTTTGATAAAATGTATTTATAACTTTTATATATAGGAAATACTAGAAAGCAATTTGAAATTACTTTAATAAATGGCATTTTTGGCCTTTTTATTTAAACATTATCCTTTTATAAGAACAGGCCTTCAAAAGACTCTTTAGAAAATATTATTCGTTTTTTTTTTTTTTTTTTTTTTTTTGTTCATTTCTTAAGAAAATAATTATTCGTTTAATTTTCATGAGGAAATGAATATTTGCTTTTGTGAATCTGAAATTGATGTTTTGAGTTCTGAAATTGAAAGGCAATTCTTTTATGCGCATTTAATTTCTTGAGCTTTATCCCAAATTGCAATCAGAATTAAATTGCACCTCGAAGGAAAGCTCTGAGTTAATCTCATAGTAAAATATGCACTTGTCAATTAATTTCAACATGTTTAGAATTTATAAAATATTGATAGACATTTAATCATTTAGTTCGTTTTTATAAGCAGTTAAACTATTGCTAAATATAGTCCGATAACTCACAGCATTCATTTTAGATTTTCGAAATCTTCTTTCTATTTATGTTAAAAGCTTTCTCAAATAACTGATTTGCCAGCTCAAATTACTTGAAAAATAGAAAATATCATGTTGAGAATAATTCCAGTAATATCATAAATGAGTCTTTTTCAGTCTATTAACCAGGAGTTTTTTTCAACTAATTTCAGGTCCATCCAATTTCAGGTCATTATACTAATTTCAGAATGGTCAGTATTAAGCTAATTTCATGATGGTCATATTAAGCTAATTTCAGTTTTTAGTATGCAGGTTGGACGACCAAATTGTAACTGGGTGAGGATGGGTTGAGATACTTTAGGCACAGATTGGAGAGATCACAGCTTTATTTACACATGCACAAACAATTAAAGACAAACAATATTTCACATTTAAAGACAGATAATTACAGATTTGGGGAAGGACTCCACTTCTAACCCGAAAATCGGATACGCGCGAAATATACTTCCTCTCCAGGTGAGAGTCTAAAGGCCAACTGACCATTTCTCCTGAACACCATAGTATAGCGCTCTTGACAGAGTGTAGGTTTGATTGGTCGCTCTACGGTAATTTTTTGCACACGAGGGCTAAACAGACTGGGATCTACAGTTTAATAGGGATTCCGAACCACTCACAAACACCCATGATACCGTCAGGATTCGAACCTGAAGACTGTGGCATCAAATGTCAGAGCGTTAGTGACTTGGCCACTAAAACGCTCCAGCGCATAGGAGGAAAGCATGGTTGCATCAAAAACACTATAAAGTGGTGAGATGGCTCTCAAATGTCTCTGAGAAGATGAATATGTCAAGTTTTATTTGGTTAAAACTTGGCAAATTATGTTTCGACATAAATTGGCAGATAAAACATTTGGCTTTTTTTTTTTTTACTGTATTTCTTACAATTTTTAAATACTGGTTACAGAAAAAGCAAATATTTGATGGTTGAAAAATGAACAAGTAAATAAGTAAGTAAGTATTGATTAAGTAGTACTTAAGTAAGTATTTTAAGTAAACTTCAGAGAAAGATGTGTTCATTTTTTTTTTTTTTATTAGAAGCTCACTTCCTTGTTTTGGGTCGTAATTGCTTTGAACTGAAAAATAGTTGTGTGTGCAATGTTATTTGAGATCTTCTAATTCCGGTTGCGAGCCGTTTCTCATTCAATTCCCTAGGTAAAAGTACAATGTTTTCTCTTTTTTCCTGTTGTGTTAAAGACGTACCAAATTATATTAAAGACAGCAAGAAAGTTTTTGCAAACTGGTCACGTCAAATATAAATTATGATTTCAGTTCCTTTTATCCTATTAAAGAAAATTCAATACAGGCAACAAAAAACACAACTTTATTTTTTTCATTTGGAAATTGAAACTCGGTTTTAAATTGTTTTCTTTGCACAGACTTTTATTTAAATATTATTAATAAAGTTATTTTTGCGATATAATTGTTTTTTAAGTTATATAAATTTAAAAATTAATGCCTGAATTAAAAAAATCTAGCCAAATTCAATTTCGATGTTGGTATGTTTTTTTTTTCAACACCTATAATAATAATAATAATAATACAGTTCTAAATATTTGCATTCAATTAAATGTTAATAATTAAATATAAGTGTTGTGTGCAAGTTGTGCAACTTGATTGTAACTGAGTGGGGTTGGGTTGAGATAATTGAGGCACAGGTTGGAGAACTCACAGCTTTATTAGCCCACGCACAAACACCACACACATACAATTAACGACAGACAATATTTAACACATTTAAAGACGTATATATATTCTTCTCGGCATGAGGGATTTAAACTAAAAGTTTCTCAGCGGGAGATCAGATTGAGCAGTACTTCCTCTCCCGTAAGAGTCTCGAAGCCTATTGACCATTTCTCCTGAACGACACAGGAGTTACATAAGGAAGCACTAAGTTAATTACCAAAAATTAAAATGAAACATGTCATTTTTAAAAATATACGACAACTTTAGTAATTTGAGTAATAAATTTTTTTTTTTTATCATTTACTGATATTGCCGAATATAACACAATGTAAGAATATTCAGTTATCTTTTTTTTAAATGAATATTGCGATGAAATTTTTTTTTTTTTTTTTATTCTATAGGTATATTTTCTTGTTTCACCATTTCTAAACAAATTTTCTGTTGTTTCTAAACATTTGGAAAATATAAAAACAAATGACAAGTTTAATTATTGATAAGTAACTACTTTGAAAGATAATAGAGAACGTAGTATTATTATTCATATAATTATTTTTATTATTCAAGGTGATGATAACTGTTAACTGTGTCATCAAAATGATGAGTTTTAATCAAAAAATTATACTTTTAGCGCTTTTAATTTTAAATTATTTAAAGTTGTTTCATTAGCTCTGATTTAATTTTAATATTTTTGAAATTTTGTATAATTTTTATAAATAAATATATTTATTATAAAAAAAATATAGAAAAAAAAAAAATAACAAATTCTACATCTACTTTTATATATATATATACTACTCTTTAGACGGAAACATAAAATAAAAATGGTTTCTAAATGATGATGATATATAAATATTGACTTTAAAAATAAAAGTTATTACACTTTTGATTTAAAATATTTGATATAGTCTCATTATAGTACTGAAAAGTTTTAAGTTTTATTCATTAAATGTAATAATGATGATTTAATATTTTTTTTTTTTAAACTTTAGACATATGACATATAAAAAATGTCTATTTGTTATCGATATCAAATACTGTAAGATATTATTAATAAAATTATTGATAATAAGTATTATTACACAAAGCTTTATCCATGATAGTCTTATTAATAGTAGATAATCATGATCGCTTTTGACTTTGATCTCATGATCATTGTATAACAAAATAAATATTATTTTTAGGATAGATTTTAAATTAAATATTTCAAAATTAAACATTTAATTGTATATTTTAAAATCTGGATATCAATTTTAATTCATTAATTATTTTTTATTTCTTTAAAATTTATTGATTTTTCAAATATCAAAATTAAACGAAATAACCAAAAAAATTTTAATTCATTAATTATTTTTTATTTCTTAATTATAAAAGCCCAATGTTCTCGAATAAGTAAAACAATAATTAACCTAGTGCAATTTTATTAAAAGTGAGCAATAAAATGAATAATAGCTCGTTAAAGAATAAAAGCAGTTTATTGTTGCATGTAGAAGAACATTCCTGCAATTGAAAGTAAAAGGAAAATAATTAAAAGCCCTGAACACCTGTTTTTAAATGCATCCATTCAGAAAAGTCGTAAAAAAAACAGCTATAAAAAAGTCTAAGAAGTAATTATTTCCCTCTCTTTTTTTATGAAATACTAAAACATTACGAAATATTTCGTGGAAAAATAATATTATAAGAAGAAAAACGAAAATACATAATAACCATAGTTTTAATTTGTTCTAGAGTAACAAATCATCTAAAAAAGCAATGGAGATATAAAATCTGTTGTGTAGTGGTGTGGGTAAGGGCGACACATCCGGGCTCCAGATTATAATGTGCAGGTTGAGCAACCAGATTGTAACTGGGTGTGGTTGGATTGAGATACTGAGGCACAGGTTGGAGGACTCACAGCTTTATTGGCACACGCACAAACACCACACACATAAATAAGAGACATGCAATATTTAACACATTTAAAGACATATAACTGCAGATTCGGGAAAACTCCCCTTCTCAGCCCGAAATCCGATACTCAACTGCGCACAGGATGAGTGAAATATACTTTCTCTCTGGGTGAGAGTCTGTAGGCCAACCAATGCGCCGGGATGCGCTAAATATATTTCATATTCGGATGAGAGACTATAAACTAAACGTTTCTCAGAAGGAACGCAGGTTGCGCTTTTTTCTACTGATTCTTGCGCTGTACCTACTGACCATTTCTTCTGAACCCGAAAGTGCGCCAGTGTGTAGGAGCACGGTTAGAGATGTTAAATGATTGTAAAATTCACTTTTTAGAGTGTACGATATGTTTAAATACTGAAAAATATATTCTAATATAAAAATATTATGATAAATTTTTGTAATAGATATTCAAGTACTTAACAAGAGCTTATGGGGAGTTTCATCACAAGGAACTAATTTATAAATTTGTTTGAATTAATATAAATTTGAAATTATTTGAATTTGAATTGTAGTTTGAATTCCGATTAATAATTTGAATTAATTTGTAATCAAAACTTTACATGTTTTTATATACCTATCCGATTGAAGGAAAAATTCAATCTGTAAGGCCAATCATAGATACAAGCCACTTTATCTTAATCTCCATCGCATCTACTCGATTTTCAAAGCACTCACTGTATAACCTAAGTAACAAGGGGTTGAAATTTTTGCCTTCTTGAAGACTGGATGTCTTATCATTGGGAACGAAAGTGGCCATTTCAAAATTGTTGTTTACTAAAAAAATTAGAAAGAATGGAAATGATAGAAAATAAATAATAAAAAGAATGGAAAATAAAGAGCTTTTTTTTTTTTCTTTAAGAAATAAAAAAATCCTTTGATCTAAAACAAATTTGGAATAGAAAACCTATAATGGGGGAACAACAATACTTTCGTTTTTCGTAATAAAGCATTAGCTTGAAAATTGTTTTCTAATTATAATATATGTTTAATTATAAAATTCATTATCAAAATATATTAGGAATAAAATTTAGCTTTTCAGTTAAATTTCAAACATTTATTCAAATTAAAAGTTTTTTTTATATAATTTATTATTTTTAAATAAAACTTCAGACAGTAAAATACTTGAACTGTTGAAAAAAAAACTAAAATTACTGCTATAAAATAATGTTCGTTGTAGTTGTTTTATTTAATTTTAAAGTTGCTTAAAATAAAAGCCAGCAGTTTTTAGGCTACATTCATACATCTTTAAAAATAAACATTACTAGCAAATGAATAATCAAAAATTTTTTAATAGATAAACAATTTACTAACAAAAACATCTATTAAAAATATAAATTAAACCTAATTTCCTATTTGGTTTTAAGGTTAAATTTATAAAAGATATTTTATTACCATTAATTTAATTATGTTTTTTGAAGAATTATTATTTCCAAATGCTTCCTATACATATTAATTTTTTTCCTTTTTAAAAAGAATCTTGATCTGCCTTGAAATTGATTCCATTCAAGCACCATTAAAGCGAAAGATCTTCAAAAAAATCCTGGAAAAAAATTACCCTTATTGCAAATTAAATTCTCTTATGCATGTAATCATGTTGAATAGAGAAACTAAATAAAGTTCCTGTAGCCGAACAGTTTATCAACCATAAGTCATTGGCTTTCAGGTTACTTAACTTGTTTGTCCTTCTGGCATCAAAGTTTTCTCTAGGCCACACAAACTGACCATCAGAGAAAATGGAGATGTGCCAGTTTATCAAGAGAAATCCCTGCTGCACAGAAAAAGAAGGTCACATGGGAAAGATTTGGGGAAAAATAAAAGAAAACAGGGGATAAATGCTAGAATGACCTTGACAGCCAAACGAAAACTCAACCGGCCTTCTACCACAACTCAAAATAATAATGGAAGAACAAAAGAAGAAAAAAAAAACGAACAAGAATTGCGTCAGCTATCTCCGGTTCCGCATGATGTAATATAAAAATTCTACTACAATAACAAAGCAATAAAATTAAATTAAAAAAAAAACAAAATAATTTCCCTAAAGTTTTATTACTTCATGTTAAAAATTTAACAAACGCTAGAATGGCAATTTAAATTGTACGATGCATTTTCTAGATCAAAGTAAATAAATTCTACTTAAGGTTTTTCTTCCTAAAGAGTGTATGCAATAAATTGTAATTTATTTTTCTGGTTGAACCTATAAAAAAAAGGGTGAATCTAATTATTGAGTTCCTCTTTTGTCCAAAAGCAGATGGGTAATCTAGATTTAGATATTACAGTCATTGAGATACTGAGCCATTTTTTGTTAACAACAAAACTTAACTTATGTAACAGTTGATTGAACTAATTAAAGAAGTAGACAAAAAAAAGTCTTGCATAATGTTATTTAATTATTTATATCAATGATTTTTAATAAGATATTTCTTTTTAAAAGAAATGTTATGTATTTGTTCAAATTTAATCTTTTGAAATTAAATAAATAATCAATATTTATTAAATAATAATAAATATTTAATATATAGAATAATGAATACTTAATATATAGAATAATGAATATTTATTTAATGTTATTAATATTTATTTATTAAAATCTAAATTTATTTTTAATTAAATAAATAATGAATATTTATTTTGATTTGCTTTTGCAAATTTTCATGTTTTATTGTTTTGAAAATCACAATGTTATTGCGCAAAATTTGCTGAACAACTGAAAATATCTTCACAATAAATTCTCATTGATTTTATAGAATAATACAACATTCAATTTCACATCTAGTGATGGATCTTAAAAGCATTTGCTGAGCCCAAACATTTTTTATAAAAGGTCTGTTATAATGTCAAATATTAATTTTATAACCTGCAATTTTTTTAATATAGTTTTTTTTGACGTGCACTATTTGATTTGTTATCAAACTTTTATGATTATTATTATTACTGATATAAAAATACTAATAAATAATATAATAATAAATAAAAATAAGATTAATTTTGACCATAATTTTATGTAAACAATATGATTGCTATCTTTAGATTAGTCTGAAATACTATCATTTTTTAAATCTCCAATAATGAGTTATTTCATTTTTTTGAGTAGGCAGAATAAATATATGTTTTGTTTTTAAAAAACATATTGAAGTTAAAAAATATAAATTACGCGTTATATAAAATCCTTTTATGAAATATGGAACGCTTATTTTCAATTTGATTATTTATAATATATATTTATACTTATTTATCATATTGAATTAAATATGGAGAATAATATTAATATCTTGATATTATAAACAACATTTAAATAATCATCGTGTATAAAACCTAGGAATTACATTTTTGCATTATTTTAAAATGGTTATTATTATTATTATTATTTTTTGATAATATTAATTTAAAAAAAATAGAATAATTTTTTAAAGTGCCTAATTTGCGAAATTAAAAATAAATGTTTATGATATTTCTGATGTTTTGAAAAATAAAAAAATGTATACGCTTAGAAAAGAATTAAAATCATGCATTTACGTTGACTGTACATGAAATTTAAATAAATGAATAAACAAAAAAGCAAAAAATATTTTTAAAATAGCATATTTTATTTTACAAAGAATATTTGGTTCCTATAAAGATATACATTTTTTCTTAAAAATTATTTTATTTAAATTATTGGAACGATAGAAAATTGCATAGGAATTAGTAACTACAAAATATCAACTACAATTTTATTCTTTAATGACAAATTATCGTGGGTTAATAATTTAAATCACATTTTTTAGTTCATAATGTATAAATAAATAATTTAATTAGCTTATTATGATAAACATATATAACTTTTTGTTCATGCAGTCGTATTATTATATATTTTAAATAAAATAAGGCAGAAAAATTTAACTAATGAAAATATACTTAAAATGTAGAAAGCTACAGACAAATAACATTTATTTCTATGTCTTAAATAATTAAAAAAATTTAAGATAAATTTTTTCTATAATGAAAAATGTTTCACTAAAATTTTATAAATGGAAAAAGTTAAATACTTTTTTTTTTTTTAATTTTACCGTAATTTAAAAGCGAGGGCTTACATAGTAAAGCATTTAAAAATTGACAATTAAAAATTGATATTAAAAATTATGTCTTAATTACATTCACCCCCTATATAATCACCCCAATTATATAGGGGTGATTAATCCAAAGTTATATACACAATGAACATTTTTCAAATTAATTATATTTTAAAGAACTATTTAATTATTTATAAGTACATAATAGATTATTATAAAAGCATTTTTTTTAAATATTGGGGTACATAACTTACCTTTCATTAACTATGACATACAGTTTTGATAATATAACTATAGTTTAACGAATGTAAACGAATTAAAAATTAAACCAACAGTCACTGTATAACAGTGGAATTATTATTGTCATAATAAAAATAAACAAAGGTTTTGGATAGTTAAAATAGTTGAGGTTTTTTGCCTAGTTTTGTTTAACTGGTGGAACATGTGGTTTATTTTATTTTTAATATTTTATCTCATTAAATTACAACTGACCACTTGGATGGAACTCGGCCATACTGAATGTCTGTTACAGCTTTTAAAAATCGTAAATACATTGGCCTTTCTCTGAGCTTAGTTGGTATCTCAATATCATTGTTCTTGAAACGAATCGATTTCACAGGGCACAAAATGCATGCAGTTCCACAAATAAACATTTCTAGTAATTGTTGTTGTTTATTGCGGGTTATAAGCTCTTGCATATTAATGTTCCTCTCCGAAACATCAAATTCTTTCCATTCTCTTGCCAAATCTAGAATACTTTGTCTCACAACACCAGGGAGAATAGTTCCGTCCAGAGGTGGAGTTACAAGTTCTAGATCTCCGCCCTCCTTCTTTAGTAAGAAAAACACATTCATGGCTCCAGCTTCGCAGATCTGGTGATCTTCACCGTACAACCACAGCACTTGATCCAACCCCTGTTCTTGGGCAATTTTCTGGACATATAAAGTTGGTGCATAATTTGCAGCAAGTTTGTAACCACCAGCACCCCCTGGAAAAGCTCTCACGAAACTTGGATCTGCAAGAAGACTTACAGCCTCTGTCAATCCTGTCTTGAAATATGGCCCAACAGGACATGTCACGACGTATAACAGGGCTGATTTGGCAGGCGCCACACCCAAAGAATCTTCTGTTCCAATAAAGGTGGGTCTTAAGTACAAAGAACTTCTGTCATCTTTAGGAACCCACCTGCGGTCTATTGAAACCAGTTCTTTGATGCATTTTAAAAATTCTTCACTATCAAAAGGGGGCAGTGAAAGTCTGTGGGCTGAAGTTAAGAAACGTTTGGCATTGAGTTCCGGACGAAAGAGGGCCACCCTCGAATCTGAATATCTGAAAGCTTTCAATCCTTCAAATGCTGCTTGGGCATATTGAAATACTTTAGACCCCGGGTGCATTTGGAAGTGGTGGAGGGGTGTGATTTGAGGCGGTCCCCATCCGTTGGTCTCTGTCCATTCTATTTGAAGCATGTGATCACTGAATGTTTTGCCGAAAACCAAAGTAGAAGGATCTGGAAGTGGCTGAAGATTCACTGACTTGTTAATTACCATTTGATCGTATTTAAAAGTCTGTGCAGAACTAAACCTTTCAGTATTCATCATTAAAGGTCGAAGAAATAAATGATTCGAAAACCATTCTTTTGAAGAACAGCGTATCGCTTTTGTTAAAATCTCCATAATTTCCTAAATTAATTAATCTTTAAGCGACAAATTATAATTAAAAAGTACGTTTACCTATAACGAGCAAGCACATCAGTGCTCTGCACCTTCCTAAATCAAAATAACATCAAATTCTGCCGCGACGTAATTCCGCTGGATCGTACGATGATCAGTGACGCAATTATCATGGAAATTGCAGCTATATGTTTTCGCAAGAGGTCATGTGGTATCGGGGGGAAAAATCAGCTTTCACAATCTGCTTTCAGGACTAGCGAAATGAATAAAAAAATAATAACTTCCTGTTTTCCGCTGGGAAAAAGTATTCCCTAGAGTTCTGGGAAATAATCTTCTGTTAGTTCAGATGATTCTTAATTCTTGTTGGTTCAGATGATACTTGTATCTGTGTTCGTGATTTGATGATTCACTGTATCAGTATCTCTCTCATACAGTTGTGTGAAATGTAAATGAATAAAGTGCCATTATATAAGCGAATATGAAAACGAAAATTGCTTTCTTACGGAATGTAAAGGAATGTAACGCAAAATGATAAAAGTGTTAGTAAGGTATATTTAAACTAAATAGTTTTAATTAAATTTGTTTTCAATGAAAACTAAATTAATTTTTCCTATGTGCGGTTTTACGAATAAATTATTATTCGAATATATTTCCCGCCACCAAAATAATTAACTAATTAACATGAAATAGCAAATTAAAAATAAATTAAATTCCTAGAGTTCTGGGAAATAATCTTCTGTTAGTTCAGATGATTCTTAATTCTTGTTGGTTCAGATGATACTTGTATCTGTGTTCATGATTTGATGATTCACTGTTTCAGTATCTCTCTCATACACGAAAATGTTGTGTGAAATGTAAATGAATAAAGTTGCCATTATATATGTCAGCGAATATGAAAGTGACGAAAATTGCTTTCGATTACGCAATGTAAAGGAATGTAACGCAAAATGATAAAAGTGTTAGTAAGGTATATTTTAACTAAATAGTTTTAATTAAATTTGTTTTCAATGAAAACTAAACTAATTTTCCTCAAACCTTTACTATGTGCGGTTTTACGAATAAATATAATTCGAATATATTTCACGCCACTAAAAAAATTAACTAATTAACATGAAATAATAAATTAAAAATAAATTAATTAATTAACACGAATAAATAAATTAATTAATATGAAATTATTTTATGGATTAAAACGAAAATTATCTTGATGAAAAGAAACATATTAGTATAATAATCAGTTTTTAAAATATCACTACTAAAATATTTAAATTTTTGGACATTTTTTTTTCAGATACATTTAAATCTTTATGCTTATAATAGTAAAATTGTTATATTCGCAAACCTAAGTGATATTTAATAACAATCAATTTAACATGTAATAATAATCAATCATAAATAATGATCAATTTAACAGTAAAAATCCAAATGAATTATTATACAGTCCCAACTCATATTGTTTTTTTCTTAAAAATAAATTAAAGTAAAATATTAATTTTTACAGAATGAGTTAAAGAAACTAAATTCAATTACATTACAAAATTTAATCTAAAATACGTCGATTAATTGGGTTAATATCTCGGCAGTAATTAAGAAATGAAACAAAATATTTCATCCTTTTAAGAGATCATTTAATTTTGATATTTGAATTTATTTTAAATTGCACAACAATAAATTTTACGGTAATTTTATAATTAAAATTTATACAATTAAATTATTTTTGTAAATAATTCATTACAGATAAAAATGGTCATAAAAATCACATAAACAAAGAATTGACAATATGATTTTATGATTGCTTTTCTTTTCTACAATCTCATTTTATATCGATTCTATGCTCCATTAAATATTATTTATTTTTATTTTTAAATGAAAAACAATTATTTATATTAAATGATATCAAAACTTTTAAATGATAAAATGAAATATTACAAGGACTTAATTAGGTAAAAACCCCCATTAAAACCCAAATTTTTATGTTTATTTCGCTAAAATATATTTTCTTACTGCTTGTTGAAATATCCAGTGTGTGTGTGTATCATTCGTCCTGTTTAGTTATGATACGAAATTTTTCTACAGAAACATGTTTTTGCAAAGACCTATATTCGAGACGTGTTTTCATAATCTAAAATAAAATCACAAGCACACGCATATACAACATTGAATTAAGACCGAGTTTATTCCATTTCATTCATTGTGATGAGAAAAAAACTGCTTTAATTGACGCTTTCGGCCCTTTAAGAATAAGGCCGCACACACGCGCATCAAATCGAGTTAAGATCAAATTGGACATCAAACCAGTCCACGCAATGCAATATCAGTAAATCAGTAAAACGCCATTTGTATTTCAAGGACAGGCAAGGTTATTGAGGAAATTCTGCACTTGGCATCGGGCGCTGGTTGGGTGAATGCTCTTGTTGCTTATCCTTATGGGGTAAATGTCCCACACTCGGTGTGGAGCTTTTAAATTAATTCCGAATATGGGACAGTTGATTGTTCCATTCTGCAGAAAGAGAGCGACATGTCAGTTAGTGAGATGGATCGTGCACCTTTCTCCAACTTTTCAGTTGATAAAATCTGCAATGTCGTGCAGGAATGACAATGAGCCCTTGAAACTACTAATGAATCGTTAGAGAAGCCATTCCCTTCTACATCATCTCAGTGATAATGCATTGTATTTGGACATCATCAAAATTCAAAACAGTTTTGATTTCAGTTCAAAATGCTGTCTTCTCTTTTCTTGTGTGTATTTGGTTGGTTGGCCTATTCTTTTGGAGATATTTGGCCTCTCGGGGATCCTTTTTCGATATGACAGGGTAAATACAGTTGAGACAATGAAAATTGTCCAGAATATTTACAAATATAATAAAATTAACTTACAATCATAAACAAATAAATAAATTAAATTAAAATTTTTGCGGGGATGTTTTAAATCATAATTGGGATCGTAAGAGTCAATATACTGGATTGCAGTATTTTCATGATTAATAAGCGTGCCAAAATATTTAATAGATATGTGTTTAAGAAAATCTTTTAAAGAAGGAATGCTAATAGCTTTATAGATATCAGAATTGCGCATAAACCATTTAGCAGAGGTAATTTGGCGGACAGTGATATCTAGTAAAGTTTCAAGCGTTTTTTAATTAAATTTAGCTGCATAGGACCAGACTGGGTAAGCGTATGTGAGAATTGGGAGAAGCATAGCAATATAAATTAAATTTTGTTATCCCTGGTCATGATATAATTTCTATTTATAAGTGGGTAGAGTTTTTCTGAAGGCAATACGAAATATAGTTTTAGTGTGCAGAAAATGCTGTTTCCAAGTTAAATGCTGTTCCAGAATAACTCCTAAATATTTAGTTTGACTATTCGAAGGGATAATATTATTGTTGATCATAATCGCATACGTTTATTTCCAATAGAGAAGAAAACAGCTTCAGTGTGGGTATTTGGGAAGTATAAAAATATTTATGGAAATATTTTTTAAAAAAATATGCTAAAAAAATTGATGAGCTATTTTACGTTTCTGTCGATATCTATTATTTGCAAAGGTTATAACAGGAAGAAATAAAAATAAAATGAAAATAAGATAAGTATGATAAAAACGATATTTATGTAGTTTTTAAAGCAATTTTTAAAAATAAAACTAAAATCATTTAAAAAACGAAATAAGTACAGAAAATTAAAAAAAAATTATTTCTGTACCCAAATTTTCATATGTATATAAGGGATTGATTTATCAAAATTAAAAAAATATATAATTAGATTTTCAAAGAAATGTGAGTTGCAAATTTTGATAGAAATTATAGAAAAAAATTTACTGTATTTTCCAGAAAATTAATTAATTCGTATGAATTTAACATCAGATTAGAGATTTATTCGATTCCTCGTTTTTTTTTTTTTTTTAAATTATTGAAAAATATTTGATGGAAAATATTACGAATACACATACGAAACACTTTACGAAATATGATGAAAAACATTACTACAACCCCCTTTTTTTTTAGTTGATTGAATTCGAAATATCAAAAAGTTTTATCATGACTAGTCGTTTTTATATTGGGACATGAGATCTATTTATTAGAATAAGGGTTATCAAATCATCTAGTTTGGAAATCAATTGCAACTCACCCTGATGAAAGGATTATCATTTCCGCCACTACAGGGAAAGAGCGATGAGATGGGAAGATACCATATTTCTAAATAATTGCATATTGATGTCTAAATAATTGATTGATGCTGTATTTTATTTGTAAAAGAAAGATATGGCAGTCTATTAGAAATATAATGTTTTTGTAACTAAAGATAAATAATTCTCTATTACCCATATTTACAATTCGTCATATCAAAAATAACCAAGAAAATGTCTAAACAATTGCTCATGATTTATGTTAGATAAACAGTTTTTATCGTCGTCATAAATTTTATAGAGCAACTAACTGCTTTAGTTAGTTTACTGCCATCTGTAACTAAAACAAAATAACAGCAAGAATTCGCTCTGAAAGGGCTAAATTAGAATTTATGAACGAATAATCAACCCTAATTAACAGGTACAGTTGGTAAATGAAATCGAATTTAATTTTATTCATCAGATTTAATTTTATTTTAATCTTGTAACTAATGTACAAATAAAGATAAATTTTTGTATCCGAAAGGTTTTTTTTCCTAATGCATCTGGCAAACACAGACTTTTGTTTTGATGCCTTAAGGCAACACTGCACCAACGTTACTCACTTAGCACTCATTACCCAGGAGGTACGTGCAGCTTGAAGATAAGTTACGGACGCGGAGTAATATCCCGCAACGCTCTACGATCCTGTTAGACCGGGATCTATGGTTTAAAGTGGATTCCGAACCACTACAAACATCCATGGTACCGCCGGGACTCGAACCCAAGACCTTTAGTACCGAGCGCCACAGCCCTAGCCACTCGGCCATTCAAGGCCCTGTATCTCATTATACATATGTTAAAAATCTGTTATTAATTGACCGCAATGTTAACGAAACAATTTGTATGTGAATAATATATGTTTGTACGACAAAAGTGAATGCATATCAGACATTATTTTATTGAATGGTTATTGATTTATTACTGTCTCTATCCCCTTTGTAAAACTGCGCAACGGTCCCATGGTACAATATTCTAGTTAACGTGTAAAATGACAAAGGTTCGATTCCAGCTAGCGATGTGTGATAAAATTATTACTTTGAAAGAAGAGTAGAGTAGGTAATGTATTTTAACAAATTGGCTCACAGTTAGACAGTCTGATTGGAGGAATTTTTTTTTTTTTGGGGGGGGAAGGGTTCCAATCCCCTCTGTTTTAGATGTAGTGTAGGGATGGATAGAGCTGAATTTGTGACCATTCCGCAGTATCAGTAATGATGACAAAAATGTAAGCGGTCGAAGTTGCGAAAATAATAACGAAAATATTGTAGATAACCATAAAAAGAAAAATAAATGCATTTCAATGTGTTGCTGAACAAACTACCATATTTCTTCAGTTGTAAAATACAAATAAAAAATGAAACTAAATGAGGAATGAAAGCAGAAACATCCTCAATTAATGAGGAAAACCTTGAAGTCTATGAGTTACAAATAAATATTATGACAAAGACTCATCAAGATCGATTCTCGTTATGGCTTGTTTGTCTAGGTGTAACATACTACTTTTGGAAATGGCAAGGTTATTAATATCAATGACATTGTAATGACTATCATTTATAGACAATTATACTTATGAGTGTCTGCGAAGGGAGTCATAATTTACAGACATCCTAAACAAACAACTATTTCGATAATGATGCAAAGCTATAGGTTTCTAATATTTATTTAGTTTTAGGAAAATATTAAAAGAGCAGTAATACTAAAATAATATCAAAGCAATAATACTTCAGATAAAGCAGCTATTACTTATCTACAAAATTATAATTCAGTTAATCTCTTCCTTTTAAAAATTTTTGTTGATAACTTTCATTTATGAAATGCTATACAATTTTAAAAAAATATTAATGCTGTCTCTTTTACTTTTATTAGATTATTCAAATCTTATTTTAGAATTAATCCTGCATGTTGAATCATACGTTAAGTGCCGGGAAATGTCATGGCTTATGATTAACTACATAATTTTCGTGATAATCCTTTGAACCATGCTTTAAAATTCAAACTTTCCTTAAAAGCACTTTAATTGAATTCTTTTTTTGGACGGCCCTGATAAACAGTTCAAAGTATGTAGTTTATTTACGAAATTGTTGTTTTCGGACCCAAGAATTGAAAACTAATACTGAGATTTGGTTTAAGAAATGCTGCTGCGAATTTTCGCTGACCTATTATCATTACTTTGAGGTGTTTATTTGACAGATTCTTGCAGGAAATGAGCAGAAAGAAAAATGAACAGTGAAAGAACAGGAAAAACAGAGCGCTCGAAGGGAGAGTTTAATATCTGCTTTGGAAGGAAAAGGTCAAAAAAGTGAATGAAAATCACTAGCGTAATGAGAGTAGTAAATCTGACTGTTGGCTAGTATGTTTCTAACATACCTAAGTAATTTCTCAAAATTTAATCAGATAAATACGTTTGTTTATTTCTAAGATGTACTTTTTAAATTTACTTCCTGTGCCATATGGATCTTTTTTCGGCTTAAAGGAGTGCCATCAAACATATTATGAACGTCATTTATCATTTGTCATTTATTTTATTTATGTTTCCCCCACATTGCGAAATAATAATAATAATAATAATAAATAATTTAATTTGATTCTCAAAATTGCATTGAGGCCACAATGTTGTTAAAATTTGATTTAATTGGCGTAAAAGCTGATTCTAAATTTTCATGAGACAAACGTCCAGATTTTCAGTTTTTAAACTAACTTTGAATGAAATTTTTAGCATATACTTTGCAGATCTAAAAGATAAATTTATTACACATTTTCGTGAATTATCAAAAAACGGTTTATAATTATTTAATCGATTTTTAATTAGTTTAAATTTTTTTCGTTAAATTTATTTCGCAGATTTTTATTTCTTGGAAGAGCTAATCGGTTTTGATTCAAAGTATTTTTAAAAACAAAAAGCTTTTAAATAAATTTAGCTGTGACTTTACTTTTGGAAAATCGATGTTTGTTGTTTCTTATACCATTTGGTCGACAGCAACATGTAGACCAAGTCCACGAACACCCACTATTTTTACGAGGAACTACACCGCATATATATGAGAGAAAACCCCGGAAAATCGACCACCAAGTAGTCTAACTAGCGTGGCATCACAAACGCCATCGAGTCTACTCGCATTTTGAAACAGTGTCTACAACAAAACAGCCAGCGGATGGAACCTCAATCCTAATGCTCACCAGCGGAAAATTAATAGAAGCTGATATGAAAATATCAACTTTTTCAACAGATCAACAATGATGAGACGGTTTGTAAAATAGCAAATTATAATCAAATAATTTAAAAGATTAATAATTCGATTTTATGGTATAAAAATATTTACATGAAGTTTTACGAAATTAAAAAAAATATTCATAACAAATTAAGCCTGGTTCAAGCCCAAGAGCTGACGTGCAGCAGCAGTTGCTGGAGGGTTCAATTTTGAATTCGCTATCCTTTCCAATCACAGCTTTCAGAAACGAGAAGATTTGATGACGTTTCAGACAACATAAAATGTCTCGCCCTCAATAATCAGGTTCCCTTATCAAGGTTTTCTTCCATGTGACACACAAATGTGGAGCAATTATCTCTAAAAGTCCGATGCGTCTAGAGCTATTCTTAATGTAACTAGGCATTTGAAATTTCAGGCCTTTTATGTACAACGAATACAACGGATTAACTGCCGCAAATATTTGTTTATGAAACTTAATAAATTTCCTTAACGATTATTGCATTTAAAGTCGTAATAATACAAATTTTGGTTTTCTTAATTCAAAGAAATTAAATCGATTTTCATTTCTTAATTATTATCCAATCTTTTATTCAAAGATAACTATTTAGTGTTTAAAAAATGGCTTGATAAACCAATTTAAATTCGTTACTCTTAATGTCCAACAAAAACAATATGTCACGTTTCATCGCCAAACACTCACAAAAAATATATTTAGCTAGTAACATAAAATAATAATCACGCCAGATTTATATAAGATATAAGAACATAAGATATCAAAACATATAAGCAAAAAAAAATATAATCTATTATTATAACTTTATTAGTGTATTAAAAGAACAAATCTTTTTACGGACTAAAATATCACTCATAAATATTTTGTTCTGTCTTTTTTTTGCATAAAATTATCTTTACTGGGATTAAACTCATAAATGCATTTTAAAATTTTAAAAATAATTTCATGATTATTTAAAAATTATAGCAATTCTTTGATATCAGTTAAAGAATTTATATGTCACAAATAAAAGAATATAATTTTACATAAAGTTTTCTTTAAAAACTCCATGTTACTTATCCATTTTCAATACAATTAAATATCTATGCAAGAAAGAAAAACAATTAATTGAAATAAATTTTATTAAAAACTTTTTTATACATTGTTTATTGTTAAAAATTTAATTTGTTTTGATTGATAGTGCTGACAGCATTACAGTAAAAGGCATATGACTCAAAAAAAAAAAATGTAGAGTGCTAAATTATAAAAAATTTTTATTTAAAAATGAAGGGACGATATCAGCTAAATGGGCGGTGGCGTACGCACAGATAAAAATTATATGTCAATTTTTACATTTTTCATCGTGTTCAATATTTGAATTAATTCAACTGTCAAGTCAAAAAAAACAAAATGAAATCAAAACCTTTTATTCAAATAAAAGAAAAAAATGCCATGTTGAATAATGCTGACAGCAAGAAATACTGCATCTGAATAAATAAAAAAATCAATTTTCACAAAAGTTTAGCATTTAAATGATTGTAATAAAGTTAGATACTAAGTTTAACAGCAATTAAATATTTAAAGTCAGAAAATAACCTAAAACTTTATTCAAATTAAAAAAGCATGCTTTTAAAAAATAATTCTGACAAGATAAAAAATTAAATAAATAAAAATATGATTTGATTGTAATTATATGATTATATTTATAAAATGATATGATTATATTTATATAATGATTATATTAACATAAAACTGATTATTCCGGATGATTATATTTTATAATGATTATATGATTATATTTATAAAATAATATGATTATATTTATATAATGATTATATATTATATTTATAAAATGATTATATGATTATATTTATATAATGATTATATGATTATATTTATATAATTTTACACTTTTCAAAAACCACAGTGACATTTTTAATGTTCTCATTATTCAAACTGTGTCTGTAATATTGATATGCAAAAAAATTGCATTATTTTTAACAATAAATATACTCTATTTAAATATATTGTTTAATTGTCAATAAGCGATATTCGTTTTCTGTCATCAAAATAGTGCTGTCAGTAGAGATATTTTTTGATTTAAATATAGAAATAATATTTCATTTGTTACATAATTTTACCAAATCTTATTTTATCAAAAATATCCATTTTCCATCGTTTATTCTTATTAATATTAAAATCTTAGACATAACATTTATCGACGTTATATTTTACCAAGTGATATCATTAAAAGTGTCTGGTATACTTAAAATTTTTATATTCTTATTTTCCTAAATAAAATACAGTTTATATCAGTCTTATTTATGAAATGTAGATAAAACGTTTACATTTTACAACTTCCTTAAATACATTTATTTATCTTCCACATTTTCTGCCAACTTTATTTTTAGTCACATAGATCTTTTAATCTTAATGTGTTCTTGAAAAGTACTCTGACATCATTGAACAAAATTTTTAGATTATAATTAAAATATTTTAATGAGATATTCAAATTTTTACAGCCATAATGTACACCGCATTTAGAATATCTTTCAAATATAATAATTATGTGTGTTGCAGATTAAAACAATTTACATGAGACTGTACTGCAGCTTCGTGTCTTGTTTATTAAATCACTCAAAATAACTTTATTATTTCGAAGTGTTCTGCTAGCCCATCCAATTTTATTGCACCTCATTAAAAATGGCCCTCATTAGAATAAAAATTCCAAAGACATATAAATAAATAAATTTGGAATTGTAATAAAATGAACTGGGTTAAAAGAATTGCCAAGTGATAAACGTTCCAGTTCGGAGGGTAAACGTGGGAATTTTCCATGATTTTACCAACATTTTTCTAGGTTAAAATCATATACGTGCTTGTCCGACCTTAGAATAATATTCATATATCGCGCAAATGTCAGAAAACATCAATGTTTTGTTTTTTGGGACATCTAAATGCAATGCTGCAATTGGAAAAAGTTTATGAATTATATTCGGCATAACAATGAGTGTGTTTGAATTCTGAAAAGTACAGCAATTTAGAGAAATCATAAAACTAAAAGCTTATTTTCTTATAAAAAATTCATCAAGATATTAAGCTTCAACTTGAAACCCTATTGAATTACGTATTTTTTTTATATGTTGACAATAAAAATTTTCTATTTTTTTGTTTTTTTTTTTTTAATTTTATAAAGAAACAACAAACTCTTATAGAAAAATTGATTAATCTTTGATAATAACTTTTTGTATTGTTATAATTAATTATACAACGATATAAAAACTGTATAAACAATTATAAAACTAAAAACTTTTTTTTCTTATAAAAATTTATCAAAATATTAAGCTTCAACTTGAAACTGTACTGAATATTTATAATTGTTATTTTTTATTCTATTTATTTATTTTATAAAAAAACAAACTGTTTAATCTTCATTTTTATTTTGATTATTATAAAAACAATAATAGGCAATTAGAAAACTAAAAGCTTATTTTCTTTTAAAATTCGAAGAAATGAAAACCGATTAGATGTTCTTTTTTATACATTGATGTAAGAATATTCTATTTATTCTTGAAATTATTTTATATAACAAATTTAAAAATAATGTATAAATCAATTATCAAAATTCATTAAACTTATTCATTCATTTTTGAAAATATATCAATAAAAAATTCATCAATTTGAAACCCTATTGAATTACGTTTATAGTTGGTGTTTTTTATACTGTAAGAATATTCTATTCTTTTCTTTTATGAAAAAAAAAAAACCCCAATAAACTCCTAGAGAGAAATGAATTAATCTTCAATAAATAATTAATTTTTGAAATTATTTTATAACAATATAAAAATAATCTATAAACAATTATAAAGTTAAAAATCTTATTTCTTTTAAAAATTTATCAAGATATTAAGCTTTAACTTGAAACCGTATTGAATGTTTATAATTGGTATTTTTTATACATTGACAGTAAGAATATCCTATTATTTTTGTTTCATTATATAAAAAAACTTCTATAAAGAAATTGATTAGTCTTTAATAAGTAATTAATTCTAGAAATAATTATATAACAATATAAAAACAATATATGAGCAATTATAAAACTAAGACTTATTTTCTTTTAAAAATTCATCAAAATATTAAACCTCAACTTGAAACCTTATTGAATTACGTTTATAATTGATATTTTTTATACATTGACAGTAAGAACATTCTATTTTTTATATTATTTTAAAAAAATAACAATAAAAACTCCTATAGAAAAATGAATTAATCTTCAATAAGTAATTAATTCTTGAAATTATTATATAACAATATAAAAACAATATATGAACAATTACAAAACTAAAAACTTGTTTTCTTTTAAAAATTCATGTAGATATTAAGCTTCAACCAAACTGAAACCCTATCGAATTTCGTTTGTAATTGATATTTTTTATATGTTTAAAGTATATCAGAACAAGTTGTTTATTTATATTGTAAGAGGAGATCTATTTATAAGAATAAGAGTTATTAAATCATCTAGTTTGGAAATCATTTGCAACTCGCCATGATGAAAGGATTATCATTTCCGCCCACAGAAGGAAAAAGCGATGAGATGGAAAGATATAATATTTCTAAATAATTGCAGATTGATATAAAAATAATTTTTAAATAAGTGAAAATTGATATCTAATTAATTGATTGATGCTGTATTTTATTTGTAAAGAAAGATATAGCAACTTATTAGAAATGTTTTTTTGTAACTAAAGATAAATAATTATCTATTACCAATATGAATTAATCTTTAATAATAATTAATGCTTGAATTAATGTTATAGCAATAAAAAAATAATTTATAACAATTATAAAACTAAAAGCTTGTTTTCTTTAAAAAATTCACCAAGATATTAAGCTTCAACCAAACTGAAACCTTGTCAAATTATGTTCGTAATTGATATTTTTATATGTTGACACTAAGAATATTATATTTCGTTTTATTTTATAAAAAAAAAATACGATAAACTCTTAGAAAGAAATTAATTATTCTATAATAAGTAATTAATTCTTGAAATAATTAAGTGTTAATTTGTATTTATTTTAATTTTAAAAACTTTTTAAATGATTCTCGAGTTAAAATAAGCATGAATATCATTTTTACTTATATATCTTTTTCATTTCATTTATATATTTGTAGATACATCAAAATGTTAAATCCTTGAAGACCTTTTTTTTAGCATAAAGACGCATATTCGAATCAAGTTATGAATTACTTTATTTTAAGATTGAATATTTTATGTAATTCGCTTTTTATCTATGCAATATTTAAATAATTATTAAATATTATCAATAGCTTTCTATAGATTAAAAATAATATTAATATTTACTAAAATTAAGCATAGTGATACGGCTATAAATAAAATTGAATTTAAAAAAAAGTTTTTTTCTTTTGCACGGATATCTCTACTCAACATCTAAAATAATAGTTACAAGTAATATTTTTAAAAACGAAATTAACTAACCTCATTTTAACTTTCAATTAAAAAATATCAATAAAAATTTCTATGACGTGTTTGGTATTGAGGAAAAGATAAACGCTTTCCACCACGAGCAAAACTTTATTTAGCTTTGGGGAGACGGAAGACACTGTAACTCTTACAATTTCACAATAAAGAAATAGACCTAATTATCGGATACCGTTTAAATCTGCAACTTTCTGATTTCCGGCTTTTTTTCTTTCACTTCGGATGATACAAAATGAACCCTCCGACGAATGCTAAAAGCGATAATAAGCATTACAACTTCCTGTAAAGCATACAGAAACTGAGAACTTCTTCCAACTAAAACAATGGACACACGTTTTTTCTCGAGGCACTGCTCCGTTCCGATTGGCACAATTGTCAACTTCGAAGACGATAGTTATCGCCACAATGGATGGTTATTCCGGAATTAATTGGCAGAGGATTTTGCTGCAGGCCTAATACGTTCACTTCTCTGAAAATTTTATGGCAAGATGGTTTGAAGATATGTGAATTGATTGATGGCGTGCGAGTTTTATGCCAACTATAAGCTTTCTTCCTCAATTATAAGTTACCGTGTTCTCGAAAAAGATGGCTAATATCTTAAATCACACATATCAAGAATTTAGTAAATACTAAAGAAGTAAAATTCTATATGCTTATTATAATTCAGTTTCAACGAGACATTTACTAGTGTTGTGTTGATTAAAGAAAATAATTTTGATATTTTATTGCACAAGTTTATTAGTTCCGGTCTAGCTTGTTTGCCGCTAGTGGTTTTTGATATTTTTTACCTTAATCATTCAACGGAAATTTCAGACTATTGTTATTCATTTCATACCAGTACAAATTTTACGGAAGTTTTGAGTTATAACTCATCAATAATAATATGGTGTTTGATGAACATTAATAAGGTTAAATAAACTTCTTCGAATAGAATCAAATTTAATCAAATTCTTCTTCGAATATATTAAATTTAATAATACCTCAAATATTTATATACATAATTTTAAGTTAAGAATTTTGTCTTAACGATACCAATAATACAAACCAATAACTTTTATTTAAAAAAATTTAATAAGAATATTTAAAAATATTATATTTATAAATATTTTTCCATGAAATAAAAATATTTACGACTTGTTTTTTGATTATTATATTTATATCTTAGAAATCTTGCTTATAACCATAAAAAATAATATGAAAAAATTAATAACTTGTTTATAGAAATAATAATTTAAAAAAGTTTTATTATTACTGTTAATTATTATCGAAAAAAATGTTAGCGCAAACATATAACGTAATCTAGTGTTGTATTTCAAGACAGAGTGAATTAATTGAGAATAAATTTTAAAAAAAATTAAATTTCAAGTATTAGAATTCGTAACTTATTATTTGGATTCATTTTACAATTAACAATAAAAATTGCGTGAAAAATATAAAACTTTAATATTTTTCACTTAAATAAAAACAACAGCAATTGAATTGTTTTATTTGTAAGTAGTATACTATCTTTTTTCCATATATATTTAGATATTTAAAAACATTAATGTTCACATCTGCATTCGAATCAAATACAATATTTTTTTAAAACTAAAAGTGTTTCTGTCCTAATTTGTGCAAATAAGAAAAGACGACATATTTGTAATTAAATTAATTATTATAAAATATTTTTTTTCCGATATTAGATTTGCAAGGTTTCCAAAAAAAAATGGCTTAATTTTCACAAAATATTTTCGGACATTTTTATCACCTATTCAGCAAATAACCAATACAGCTTTTGTTTATATCTAAGCATGGTTAACTCACAACAAGACATCAAAATCATCTCCGTTTCAGTCTAAAAATAAAATTCTCCCAAAGAATCAGATCAGTGTAAAAACCATTTAAGCACCCACCATTCTTTTTTTTTTCTTCTTGTACTCTTTAATTAATCAAAAGCTAGTAAAAGTTATCTTTTGAATCTAGTTCAGGAGAGAAAACCAATCGATAAATATAGATATTCCAAATTTAAGGTCTATATTTTGATTTGATGCTGTCAAATCTCACCGTTTTATCTCGATTGTGTTAAAAGATGAGCAATTTTTTCCTTCTTAAATGTCACGTAACTCCTTATAACCTTGCACAATAACAATGGGTACATCTTCTTTTGTTTTTGGAAAATGGTTTTTATATCGACATAGTTAGCAATGAATGTTTACTTTCCCTTCTCTCTTTTCATTATATAACCGTATTTTTTAGAGGTGTTTTCAAAACCCTTCAACCATGAGAAGTGCTGTACTTTCAGTCTTTTGTTTCAACATGCCATGCTTTCTCAAACATCAATTGTCTTGCAGTGCTTGCGTAAAGTTTCGGAGGTTTTGGTTTGTCTACGCTGTTTGGATGTTAACAAAGGAATCAGTAAGTTTTTAACTGGATATTTAGCGGTACAGGTGTAAGTGGGCGTAAAAATGAGTTTCCTCGCGTGTTGAAAAAAAAAAAGAAAGAAAAGGAAAAGAAGAAGTGTTAAGTTGGGTAAATAGTTATAAAAGAAGATGAATTACTTTTTCTCTGAGTTATGGTTATTCGAAAATAATTTAAAAAAAGTTTGTTAAAAATGCTATGGAAACTGTCAATTTCGTGTATTGAACATAGTGAACAATATTTTACTACTTAATATGAAATATCTATTAAAAGCAGCGATTATATTTTTTGACAAAAACGCATTGATATTTACTTTTGGAAAAAAAGGAAATTTGTTTTCTTGTGTAAGGTTTATTGAAATTGTTTCCAAAGTATATACAATTTTATTTTGAATTGAAAAGGTTTTCAATTATATCATACTAAAATTATAAAAACATGAAGGATTTTATATTTCGAAACCTGTAATTTATTTAAATTATATTTTATTCATGAAATTTAATTAAAGGAAGGTAATTTTGGGTTATTTTAAAAGATGAAGACCAGAAATAAGTGTTTATTTTTGTAAAAATAAATGAAGTTTAAAGATAGAATTAACTATAGAATTTTGCATCGGATAATATTTTTAAGGCAAATAGCGTAATGAATACTAAATAATAAATAGTAGCATTAATTTCATTATATTTCATTTCAAATATTGAACGTGATTACTTAATATTTGGACTTATTTTAAAATAAAAACTGAGATATTTTTTAATATATGTCATTAAAATTTTTATTCTTAAAGATATTTAGTAATTTTATGCCAAAAATATCGAATACAAAATCACGAAAATCACTTTACATCATACAAAAGTAATCGAAAATCATGATAGTTTGAATTTTAAATAAATATACGCCATTTTTCCTAAACAGAATCAAGGGTAATGAACTTTTCAGCATTGACAAAATGTTTTCCATTTATGCCTTCAACAACATCTAACTTTGAATGCTAAATCTTCCGCTATATTTCTTTCAAAAGAACTACAAGTAGCAAGGCACAATTTGTCATTTCAAGTTTCTGACTGATTTATGCATTAAAAACTTTGAATTTGAACCATTACTCATACTGTGCCTCTGCAGCAACAACAGTTACAATGTAATTTGGCACTCAATCATTATTGTGGTGGATGACAGCTTAGCGACCAGACGAGTATATAAATAACTTCAACTTTAACTGAGAAAGGGTTGCATGGAGAGGTCATCATCCCTCATTAACAAGATAATTCGTTTATTTTTTCTGATTTTTATTTAAAAAAAAATTTCTTGTCTGCATTCATGACCCTAGACTTCTTCCGCTACCTTCATGTTTTATAACCATAGTAATTGACGACATCTAAGTCAGTATCACCTCCATGAATTCTTGCAGATGTATCACCTCGAGACATAATGTGAGTCAGCGATGTTAATGTTAGATGCATTTTGAGCAATGGAAAATTCAAGATTTAGAGGGTTTGCTAATAAGGTTATATACTAATTATCATTCCGTGGGCCAGGCTTAAAACAGCTACATGACCGCACAGGTTGGGTCAAACAGATTCAAGTTTTGAGAAACATTTTTGAATGGTTTTGTTTTATTTTTATGTAATCTTGCAAGATGTTTATCTGGCTATCGTGGTTGATAGTTTGGAATGATGCTAAATGATTTTTTTGTGTGTGTGAAGACTTCAGTTAATTTAGTAGCCTGTTTTGTGTAAAGTTAGAAGAAGTATTTCCGCCTATTAAATCTTTTCGCAGATATAATTAACGTGGTTTTTAAAATAAAATATACTTAAAAATAGATATCCTTTCACTTTTATTTCAAACAGTAATTAGAGTTGAGATGAATAACGAGGAAAGTTTAAATAAAATACAAATTTTAATAATAGGCCACTGTAAGAGGTAAAAGTAAATAAAAAGTATTTCACAACGATTTCATGTGATTGTATATTAATGGAAATTTCTTTGTGCTCACTATTTTTTTTTTTTTATGTATGTCACGCTTGTAAAACCGATATCATCTACAAAATTATAAAAAAAAGTGAATCAAATAAAAAAAATAATAAAAATACTATAATATAATTATTTACTTAAGAATGCAATTAGATTTCTCATATGTTTAAAAAATATTATTATATAATTAATGCAATGTTTTTACGTAAAACTGCTTGATTTATTAATTATATGAATAATTTTGAAATAAGTGTACATGAAAAGCCCTGTCTCAATATTAAGTTCATGATGACCATTCACCTTTTAATCATAAAGAAAGGTCAAATGTGTGAAGAAATTTTATGGGGGCTAAATGGACACGTATATGATTTTATAATTTTCTTACTTAAAGTTTACAACTTAAAAAAATATATGTTTACTGACGATCATTTCTGTTTTTCACGATATTGAATTCATCAGAAAACAAAATTCTCAATAAATATCCTCGTATTAAGTAATTCATATTCATATGATATCTATATCGTGAAGAGTAAAAATATGAGAAAAAAAGGAATTTAAAACTTAAAAAAACTTTTGATCATATAAAAACAGGTTCATATAAAGATATGGAAAGCCATTTTAGTAAATATCTTATTTATATAAAAGATCATCAACTCTCACTTCATTAAACTTATGTTTGAGATTTATTTCAATTTTATTTATCTATCTGTAATTTTCATGATATTCTGATTGCCTTAGCTTTCTATCACAAGTTCTCAGCCTAGTTTATTTTAGTATTTTTATGCAATGCCAATTGCGTAGTAGGATATACAAACGATATATATACAATAGTAGTACTACTATAGGACTATACGATCGTAGGACTATTACGGGACTGACAATATTAAGACTACTATACAATGTCCAATGTATAGTAGGGTCTATATCTATTCAAATTGCTGCACTTATTTATACTGCCAATGTATTGACGGCTGGGAAAAAGCAGTTTCAGATATAAAGCTTAGGAATAACGTAATTGTGAATGATCCTATTAAGTCTCCCTTTTCATAGTTTAAAACTGAACAAATAATTTAAGATGGATTTAATGGTCTTCTTAATAGAAAATCCAATATGCCAATTTATATTTGATTATAAATGTCACCTTAAGATTAATGGACTTGAAAATATGAAACAAATTAAATTTTTTAACTTGCACCTTTAAAAGCCATGTTGAGGGCACCAGAAAAATCTTAAAAATTCTGCATTTTCGATTAATTAATTTCATATATTGCTGGAAATTTAACGTTTTGCACTATTACATACAATAACACAATAAAAATAGTTATTATTAAAAATTATATTATAAATAAATATTCATTATAAATTATAATTAATATGTAATAATAATAATTAAAATAATTATAATATTATACTTTAGAATTAATTATCAAATAATAATTAATTATAAACTATATTATATTAATTATTATTAATAATATTTAAAAATGTTAGCTGATTCTTTTTTCCAGTATCTGTAAATTGAAATATATAATACACTACTTTAAAAAATGCTTTTGATATTTAAAACAAAATGTACAAAAATATACTTAGAAAAGAAAAAAAAAATGTAAATAGGATTTTATAAGGGCACTATTTATCTTAAAAATTCCGAATTTTAAAAAAATGCATATCAGTTTACATTTTAAAACGTTTTTTTTTTTTATGTATAATAGTTTTTATTAACTTTTTCTTAATATTTTGTCTCTTTTGTTAAGATAATTTTTAAATTACTGTATTGCTCTATAAGTACTCACTAGAAGAGAGATATATTCATATATTCTAGTATTCATTCATTCATTTTTAGTAGTATTCATTCACGTATTCATATAGTTCTATATATACATTCTTTTTATTGAAAATTATAAAGAAAATCCTTATATTGTTTTGAAAGTAAATAAAATTTTTTGGAATTAATAAGAAATAAATGTTTTATAAGAACGATGTAAAAATTTGGATGATTGTTTTAAAGTTTGGCCTAAAATGTATAAAATTTGCTTTTTTTTTTGTTTGTTTTTAACTACTATTGACTTTATATCAAAAATATTTATCAATGATCGTGATGCGTTAAATATAGAATATTAAAAAAAAAAAAGTCCCCAAATCTTTGACTATCTATTATAAACACAAAAATCTCTTACAGAAATATCTTATTTAATACCATTCAGATGGTATTGTTTTATACAATAGTATTATTTTTTCTTAAAATTTTATTGCTTTTGTCAATTTACTATAGTTAACAACGTGCACATAGAATTGACAAGAAACTCTTGTTAAACAAATATTTATCAGCATTTAAACACGAACACCATTCTCTTCATACTAGAATGAGCTAGTGAAGCATTTTTATCTATTCAAACTCACGAATCAAAGACAAGCCCTTGATAGAAAACAATATTGAAACAATAATAAAACAGATTCATGCAAGAGAAAATAACTGAGTTGATTGGCTAACAAAGCGAAAGCGTTGTATTGCTACCTACTAGAATTCTCTAAGCGCAGTAATCTATTTTAAGTATATTCTTTCAAGCAATTCAAATAGAATAAAATAATGCATGTTCATTTCAATTTATCTAATACTTATAAAGGAACAATACTTGTCAATCTATCAATAAATAAAAAAATATTAAGCATGGATATTGAACATTTTAACATAGTAATATTAAAGACTTAGAAACACAAAAGACTAATTAAATTATTACACATTTCATTTTGTCCATTTTTTTTTACGTTAAATTTATGTAAAGTAAAAAAAAAAAAGGTCATTTTACGTTAAGTTTATCTCATAGCAGAGTGTTGTTTTTGCAATAACATCAATTGAAAACATTTTTATGGCTTTCTTATATATTTTGTCATACAATCATACATATTTCCATAAAATAAGACGTAATTTTATTAAATATACTAAAAAGTATAATTTTCTGGAAAAATAATTATGTAGTTTTTTGAATTCTTTTTAAAAAGGTTAATCCCATATTTGTAGATCTTCATGGGTTAGAGTTGGACTTAAAAGAGGATACATTAGATTTTTCGAAAATGTCTAATTTTCTTCAAAAATGAAAAAATATTATTTTATATTCTCTTTAAGAAGATTGATTTCAAGTTTGTTAATAATAAGTTGATAAACATAAACACCACAGAATATCTTTTCTTTATAAAATATTATTGAGCTATTCTATATTTCCTTAATATGTACAAATATTTTGGGGACTATTTACCAATAGACATTACTAAATTTAATTATATAATTTAATTATTAAAATAAAATTTAAATATAATTTAATTATTTATAATAAAATAAAATAATTATAATAAATAATAAAATAATTTATAATAAAATTTAAATATAATTTAATTATTATTAAATTTAATTATTTAAATATGATTTAATTATTAATTAAATTTAATTATATTTATTTATTTAATATTTTTAAAAAAGACTAAATAATTAAAAGATTTAAATTTTAAAATTTTATAAGAAAACAGCTGAAGTTGGCATCGCAGAAAAGAATTAACTAAGGAGATAACACAATGAAATAATATTCCTTTAAAATTGTAAGTTTATATTGGCTAACTTTTTGACTCACTGTCTTAAGTGAAGCACACAAACTATCTGTGTATAATAATGAAAAAAAATTTCGCGAACGGTCATAAGAATTTATATAGTAAAAAAAAAAAAAAAGCTTCATTATTTGTTACATCCTGCTTAAAAATTCTATAGAATGTTACAAAAAGTCTGAATAAAAATATTCATAATAAAAAGGAA
The DNA here is from genome assembly GCA_021605095.1 of Caerostris extrusa. NCBI lineage: Eukaryota > Metazoa > Arthropoda > Arachnida > Araneae > Araneidae > Caerostris > Caerostris extrusa. The sequence goes on along the minus strand of BPLR01004556.1, from coordinate 43,574 downwards.
TAACAATAATTTTCGAAAATGCAGGATGGGGTTATTATTACAATGCTAATGCAAAGTTATCATTACAACGATAAAGGAAGAGAATTAAATTATAATCCTTCTAAATTCTGTTATTAAATTAAATTTAGATAAAAAAAATACACAAATGTCAAAGATGTCATTTCAAAAGAATTATGCAGAAGATCGATAATTTTATTTTTTATACAGAAATCCCATGGAATTTAATAATTATTTATTCTGAAATATTGTAATTTTTGTGTAAACACCATTTAAAACTTTTTCTAAATTTCCGTTGTTTTAATTTTTTTCAATAGGAATTCATTTGTGCTTATTATTTCCTTTTGACTCTTACACCATGAAATACGTTTATTAGATTAAAATGTGATTATCATTTGATGGATCACCATTAGCCTGTTCATTTATCAAGCTCGTCTGTATAATAAATGTGAAAACTTCCCATTCTTCTCGTTTGAAATTGTGAATTTTTTTATGTAATTTATTAAGCGAATTTGTTAATTAAAATTAAATTTTAAAATAATAGATTGCAAATTGTTTATAGTTATTCAATTATTTTGTATTTATATTTGAAGTAAAATAATGTATATTTTATAGTTATTTTAAAAAAAACTATAACTCTATTGTTGGTAAATATGAAAATAAAATTCCTGAATTTGAAGTAATTACTTTTATTTTACTATTTTGAAATAAACTATTCATAGAATAATGAAATTCTCTATAACAATTTAAATAATTATATTTATTTCATTATTTTATATTTGAAGTAAAAAATCATATTTATTTTTATAGTTTTTTAAACAAATCTATAACTCTACTGCTGATAAATATTAAATAAAATTTCTGAATTTGAAGTAGTTACTTTTATTTCAATATTTTTAAAATAAACTATTCATAGAATTATCAAATTCTCTATAGCAATTTAAATAATTACATTTATTTCATTATTTTTAAATCGATTATTCCATAAAAAAAGGTTATTACATCTATATTAATTAGATACTTTTAATAATTTTGATAGAAATCTGCAAATACATTTTGTTTTAATATTTTTAAAATCACGATTCCATTAAATCTTACTTAAACAGATACCACATTGAAATATTATCAACTATATCATTACAAATGTGCAAAACGTTTCTGTTTTTTTTTTTCTTTTCTTTTCTTTTCTATTCTTCTAATAATTAGTTTCGCCTCCTCCTATCTTTGTCGGTACACGCTATATGGTCAGTATTTGTAACGCATTCTATTTCAAATAATCTAGCCAAGGTGTTCTTGAAACCGGTAGAGTCCGAATCCTTTAATGCCCACCTGAACTTTATTTGGCGAGGCCGGAATCTGGCAACCCGAATTTTCTGTAGGTTACTGGATTAGCCGGTTATGTTGCCACTGAAACTTATGGATGGACAAAAGATGAAGATCAAGCGTTCCTCTCGAAGATGAGCAGTTGATGTGCTACTTCTGGAAAAGGTGGAACCTCCTTCCTCTTTTTGTATTCCCCCGGTGAAAGAACTCTTTCTTTTTTTTTTTTTTTTGTGGTTCTTATATCCCATACTCACTGAAGAGTTGTTGTTCAGTTAAGGTTTTGATGGTCCAAAAGGTGTGTGTGCTCAGTGATTCTAGATCTAGCATGGAACTTCGGATTTCTCAAATGTTGAGCTTCAATTATGTGAGTATAAGAATTAATTTATTTTCAACATTTAATTTTTTTTTTATTAATTGCATTTTGCTTTAGTTTTCAATTAGGGATTGTGTTGTTGAAAAGGGACATTTCGTTTTGAAATCTTTTAAATTATTATTTAACTTTTAAAACATTTTATTAAGTAGCTTAACATTACAATAATTTTTAGTTTACAAATTTATAAATTCTTTAGGTTACAAATATTGATTTTCTAATTTGTCGAACCTTTTCAATGACATAGAACAAAATGATTAAGCATTTTATCCCTATTTGATTTGTAATATGAAATAAAACTATGAATTTTTATAGTTAAAGAGTTATTCCATTAATTTGCTTTTAATTTATTATTGAATATAACAAACTATCCTATTTGCATTAGAGTTATTTTCATGCCAAAAATTTTAATAAGATTAAATTTAATTACTTGCCTTAAAATCTAATCTAATTTTTTTGACCACAAAAGAGCATAGTTAGAATCAACATTCCTATGTAATTAACGCAATTCATTAACTACTTACACTACAATCATATCCAAAAAAAAAAAGGATTTTTAAATATTATTATAAAGTTTATTTGCTTTTTTATTATTTCAAGTCTCTTACATGAAGAATTTTTTTTTAAGTTACTGCGAAAGGAACTAATACTGAAAACAAATTTAATGACTAAAAAAATCATAAATCTTTATCATGCTGAAATTAATTTTAATTAAATGAACCAAATTTTTAAAAAATATTATGTTTTTTTTTTAAATTCATTTATGTATCAGAAAATATAGGAATATTTTTTACCTTTTAAAGCAATTATTTATTTTTATTTCAGCAACTGAGCTACAGTTTTAATGTATAAAATTTTCGCTTTCATTATCAATTACGATAAAATGTACAATAACTTTGATATGGAGTTGTAACAATGGTAGAGTTAAATATAATAATAGTTGAACAATAGTTAAATAAATTATAAAGCAATACTATTCTAAGAATAATGTAACTACTTTTGATTAACTTTCCTTAAAGATTCTACTTAAGAGTATTTTTTCCCATTTAAAATATGATAATAGTAGAACAATAGTTAATTTAAATATAAAACAATAGTATTCTAATAAATATTACGGATAATTTTGGTTGACTTTTCTCAATGCAAGCAAAGATTTCTTATTATTTAAGTAGTTCTTTATTCTTTTAAACTTCTTATCAATATTTATCAGTTTCAAAGGTCACCAATATTTTTTGTATTAAATTTACTGTATAAATTTTCACTTAAAAATTAACCATATAATCGACCGTACAAAACAAATGATATCTACCCTATAGATTGCTATTAATTAATTTTGTATATTTTATTTCAAATTGGCTGTGAAATTCAGAAAAATATCGTTAAAATATTTTATAATTATTTAATGAAATTCTCTTGGAAGTTTAAAGTTAAAATAAGGAATAAAAAAATCTTTTAAATATGGAATATAAATCATATTATATTACAGCTTTATGAAGTTTCAAATGTTGTATATATTAATATTTATTTAAAATAGCTGTATTTAATATGAATTATTCATTTTTTTGTTTATTATAATTTGCTTAAGTACAACAATATAAAAATTTGTGGAAAAATAGCCTAATTATATCTTATTTAAATGTAGAAAAACTGTAGACATCAGAAAGAAAAAAACGTTAAAAAATAAGTTACTTATACAAATTTAATATATAACTTACAAATTGGATGAATTATTTAAAGTTCTTAGGTATAAATATAATACATTTTTAAATATTACCTGTTGAATCTTTAGTCACATAAAATCAAAGCTAGTATTTAGAACTGGCTATAAATTACAAAATCGTGAGTATCAAAAACAAATCCAAGAAAGTAAGCAAAAATATTAGATTTAAAAAGACGTTTTAGAGAACTATGCTAATCTTTCCAACAAAAAAAATGCCGAATCTATGACAACTCAACTAAATTACAATAAAATAAAATTTTAGAACACAAATATTATTCACGTTGCCATACAATAGAATCTTAAATCTTACTTAAATATTTTACCAAACGATATTTTTTTTTTACAGCAATTAAGTCAAAAATTATTATTCATGGCGAGGCTATTATTTTTGTAGCACAATATCTTCCTAATATAACTAAAATATTTATTTTATGCGATTTTTTTGTCATACATATTAACATAAAAATATTTTATTATATTAAAACATGTAATGTCTCATCGTTTTAAGAGAATTTTTTAAGAACCCTATTATTAACCTACTTATCCTTATTATCACGTGATAAAAAAGAAGGCCATTTTTTAAAAAACCTCTTTGCTACATCTTGACCTCATAATGTTATTTTATCTTCTGATTCATTTTTTTTTTGCAAAGATTTGTCGGTCATTATAGTTATATAAACTGTGTTCTGTGTTCCTAGACAATCAAGGCGGAAGTCTATTATTTTACTGCATTATTTAAGAGTAATGACAATCCACTTTTAACGATAAAAATTGCATTTTGTTCTGTCTTCTCTAATTAAAGATATGATTCTATATTATCTAATTAATTACTTAATTTTATAATTTGTATTGGCTTGATATAATTTATAAGCATCAAACTCGTTAAGTTTTTGTATTCTTAAATATTTTAACAAATTAAATAATTTGAAACAAATCTATTTTACTTTAAATTTTTTATATTTTTGTATTCATAAACTATGATTACCACGCATTTTATGTACGAAAGAAAATCTTACGATCTATATTTAAAATATCTTGCATAGAATTATTAATATTTACTATAGAATGTAATTATCTAAACAAATCTAAGAATTTCTGTAAAGTTTATAAAATTGTTTCGTTAAACATTATAAAAAATTGTTCTAGAATTATTGAAAAAAATTATAATTAACGAAATCATAGGGAGATAAATAAGGATAAGGATAAATGAAGGAGAATCAAATGCTCATAATCGATTTATAAGGAATTGATATAAATTTCTTATTGTCTATGTAGTATAATACATTTATAAACGTCCAAAGTATAATATATCGCGATACATATAATATATACGTATAAAAATATGTATACGTAAAAATATATACATATAAAAACGCATAATATATTCGTATAACATAAAAATAAGTGAAATATTTTAAAATTCCTTTTAAATCGAAAGATCGATCTTTTAAATAGAATCGATTTTCAAACTGAAAGAAAGTAAATGTTATGTATTGATTTATTGGGTTTTGTTTTATAATACAGTTAGATGTCTTACATAAAAAATAATTAAGTTTAAAAATTAATTTAAGTAAACATTTTTATTCCACATATAAATATTTGTAAACTTGAAATGGAGACATTTTATAATAAAAATAAATTTATTGTTGGACAATTTAGGAATGTAACTGATTATTTATATTTGTATTTCTAATTAAATGGGTATCACAGGCTTCAGGTTCGAATCCTGGTGTGAATTGATGTTTGTTAGTGGTTTGGAATCCGCGTTAAACTGTAGGTCTCGGTGTAATTAACTTAAAGTGTGCACAAAATTACTATAGAGCGACAAACCAAACCAAACTTAATTAAATGTTATGTAATGATTGTTATTTGAAATCTATAAATCAAATAATACATATTTTCCTAATTACAACGTAAATTTATCAACATTGCAGGTGGTTCATTTCTGGTTCCCGCCTGATTCATACAATTAATTGATTATAAAATTTAAAAAGAAAATAGCTGTCTCAGTATATTGGATGTTGTTTTTTTTCTTGCCATTCTTTTTCTTTTCGATAAAGTCCTTTTTTTTATATTCATAAAAAATTAATTGCGTCTAACTAATCCTTGGCACGCTGCATATACAATAGTCACAATTTTTGAACATCTATTTTCTTTAGACGAAATTCCATAATGACACCAGAAGCAACTTCAATTTGGAAATTTCTTTTGTTCAAAAAAATAGTTCGAACAGAAGAAACGGCGTACTTTCACGAGAAAAAAGTACTTCGAGACTGAAATCGAATCTTTTAAAAGATTTATGTCGTGTCTCAAATGGTCGCACGCATAAACAAAACAATGGTTCTTAAGTCCAGATGGTCCACGCTTATCCATTCAAATTACACTACAAAAAGAAACAAAAATAAGAAAAAGTTGTACGACGTCATTGTTCTAAATATTTTTTTTTTTTTTGCGTCCTTTTTTAGTATGTTTTTTTCTAATTAGATTTTATGAATTATTTTTCTAAGGATTATAAAAAAATTATATTGTAGAAGAAATATGAAAAAAAAATATCATCTAATATGTTTAATATTTTATAATATACATACATTTATATAAAAATCATGTATACATGATTTTTTAAATCTTCACAGAAAACACATATATATATACGTTTTCAGTGAAGATTTTTAGCATAATAAAGATGCATTTCTATTGATGTTGAAATTAATGAAATTATTCACGGAATTTAAAAATCTTACCGTTTTCATATAAAAATTTCAGAGTGTAAAAACACCCTAATACAATTTTGTAGCCGTGATTGCTGATACATACTGTAAGAAAGCCCCCCTGGCGTTTGGGAGAAATGGTCAGTCGACCTCGAGACTCACCCGAGAGGAAATACAGCACAACCACGTTTTCAGTTGAGAAACGTTCAGTTTACAGTCTCTCACCCTGAGATATATTTAACGTAACTCTACGTATAAGTTAGCCTGCAGACTCTCCCCCGGAGAGGAAGTATATTTCGCTCATCCCCTGCGTTTTCGAATTTTCGGTTGAAACGTGGAATCCTTCCACGAATCTAGAATGATCTATCTTTAAATGCGTTAAATATTGTATGTCGCTAATTGTGTATGGTATTTGTGTCAATAAATCTATGAGTTCTCCAATCTGTGATTCAAGTCTCAACTCAACCACAACCAGTTAAAATCCAGTGGCACCACCTGCACACTACAATTTTTCATTTTTCTTGGTATAATTTTAATAGGAGGCTACTTGCCCTGCTGATTTCCCTCGATAATCCTAGTGTATCATTATTCATCGGAGAATATCATTTAATGATATTCTCCGATGAATAATGATACACTAGATTTATACTTTATTTATTTTAATGACTGCACAGATGATGAAATGAATGACAGATGATGATTCTGTGTTCAATTTTCAATTATTAATGATGGTCTCTTTATGAGGATGATGATGAAAAGCATTTAATGATTTCACAAAAGAATTAGTGAAATTAATTACGAAATCAAAAATATTACATTTTCATATAAAAATTGTAAGGTAATAAAACACAAATGTTTTTTTTTTTCTTTCCTCGATAGAGTTTTATTAGGCCACTCCAAAATCTGCTGGCTTCACTTTATGACCCCAGTATTTTTTTTCTTTTTAATGATTTCCTCATTGAATGATGATATTCATTTTAATGAATCTTGAAATGATAATGGTGAATAAGTTCTGAACTCCTGAAACCTTTTTTCATTTCAAACAAATTTAGAGTATTGAAATTAATTATCTCAAAATCTTGTTATCGTGCGTATTGTTATTTTTTTCTATGAAGTCTCGCTGGCAAAGAATTTGATAATAACATATCCGAATGTGAAGTTGATATAATAAGAAACCATATTGCATTGTGTCTAATCCTCAATGTCCTGCAGCACTGGAGGGACATTCCATGAGTAATCTGAATGGAGGGAAAGGGGGAAACTTCTGTTGTGATGGAGCATCCGTAGGTAGAAGTCTGACTGGGCTCCGAGTCACTGAAGAAGGTATGCAGTGCCTTCCGGGAGGACTTTTATGGGGAACTACCCCCGCATTTCCGCATCGAGTGGGGAAAACCCGGAAACCTCCCACCAGGATGCTGAACCTCACAAATGCCATCGATTCTTCTCGTTTTTTGAAATAATCTCTATATAAAAGCCGCCAACGAATTGAACCTCAGCCTTGATGCCCACCAGCAGTGCAGTTGCCAATAAGCAACGAGTCGGCCAGAACCCTCATTAAAATATTTATTGCTAAGTGATAACACATTTAATTGTTTGGCATCGTACTAAGTCGAGAAATTTCTCACAGTGATAGAGAGGTAAATTTTTTTTTATCTATTCTTAATTTTATTTGTTCCTCTAAATATACTGTGTCTAACTAAATCAAACTTGCTTTATTAACCTTTTATACATAAATAAGGCATCATTTTTGTAATCTGGATTGGTATTAAATGATACATACGGAAATCAATCAATCAATGTTGTGTTCAATCTGCAGTTCTTAATGAAGACTTCTTCGTGAGGGGCATTAATCACAAAAATTAAAAAATTATCATTAATTCCTTCTTTTGTAAAGTTATGAACAAAAAGTTTAAAAAAAAATGAATACATAGGAGATATCCCAGGTTTCTCCTAATAGGCACAAAACACCAGTATCAAAAAGTTTAAAATAGCTCTTCAAAGCCTCCATAAATATTTGATTAAACAAAAACAAAAATCATTTTGGGATTAAGATACAATCACGATATTGTATCATGTTCTCTTTATGGTAGATCGAATTTATTTCAAGTATTGTTCATTTATCTATATGAATGTATTGATTCCGATATCCTTTCTTTGACTCTAGTAATCCGGACAAACAGAATTACTCGAAACAATTGACCGTTTGATAACTGAACATCCAGAATTTTTTATAAACTTACAATCTCGATCCGATTTTATCCATTGTTTAAACGATGTCCGGGTTATTAAATGGATTCTCTTGTCATTTATTGATTTCCATTTAACATTCCCAATAGGGACGCAACATAAAGAAATCTTTGATAAACCTCTGTTACTTTCTAATATTATTTTGATTTTATCAGAGGGATGTCTTTATTATTAGATACATTGGACACACATCGAGGTCATTTTCAGCCACCCCATGATCTACTATTGTTAAATTTATAACCTGGCATGTTGTCTCTGCTTTTGGGAAATTAGCACGACAAATCTGTGGGCCGAATTATCTTTTCATTGGACTTGAAAAGGGGTGCAAGAGGAGAAGGAACCTGTCATATTTAAGATACCACCCATAGCTGTGTTTGTCCAAAATTGCTGCAGTACAACCTCCTCCACATTATTTCCAAAAATTATAAAGGGGTATCTGAACTTTAATTATAGGAATGTGCGTAATGTTAATTTTATAATTTTTTTAAATGCGCAATACTGTACAGTATTTTAAAATGAAGATAAAAAGCATCGGGGCACAAAAAAAAAAAAAAATTTTAACATTTGAAAATTTGTAGCAAAAAGATTGTACGCACCATTATACTGCTATTCTGACTAATCCTCAGTCTCCGGCAGCTCAGGACGGACATCCCGTGAGTAGTCTATTCATGGTCACAGGGAAGGAAGGGCAGCTTCTGTTGTGATGAAGCACCTGAAGGTAGAAGTCTTACTTGGCTCCGTATCACTGAAGAAGGAGGGCATGAGGACTTTCAGTTGAAACTACCCTGCATTTGTGTATCGCATGTGAGAAAACCTGGAAAACTTCCTCCAAGTAGTCTGACTAACTAGATATCAAAAACGCCATCGTGTCTACTCGCATTTTGAAACAGTGTCTACAACAAAACCGCCAGCGGATCGAGCCTCAGCTTTAATTCTCACCAGCAACGCATGTTCCCACTGAGTCAAATGCCGGGCAAACACCATTATTAAATTTATCTGTACAATTCTAATTTCCCATAAGTAAGTTACACACCAAAAGTTTTCTTTTTTTTTTTAATACTAAATGGAAAAATAATAGTAGCATTATAATTTATTCGTGCACATTATTAAATAAGATTAATGAATTATTAAATAAAACTTACTTAATTAATAACAAAATATTGCATAAATTTTTATATTTTTATCGAAATCGAAGAAAAATTTTTTTAACAGTGCATGTTGAAAAAAAAAAATTAGACAAATATGTATTTTTTAAGCATCGAGTAGTTATCTATGGAGAATCTGTACTAAATTGACACTCATATGTATGTCTTACTTGAAAAAATGTTGTTGAATTTTACTGGAAGATTAGAAGAGAAATTTGAGTTACTAATATATCGTTAAGACAATGTTGTTCGCTTCGTCTTCATGCGATTTATATGTACAAAAAGTCTCCTAAAATTGGACCTAAGGAGCATCTATTTTAATTAGAATAAACAATAAAGAGAATTAATTAGAACAAACAATAACCTTACAGGTACATATGCAGAATATCAACATCGCCATATCTTTCCAAAAACAAAAGCAGAATCAAAATTAACGTAAAACACTTTGCATATCATTTGCAATGTTTGCCCTTGAATCGGTTTTTCTCCAAGTGACCCAGAAAATGACTAAATAAAAAGCAAGGGTTGCGCGTGTGTTTCATAAAAGAATTTGATAACTCACGTTTTTTCGTGACTGAGATAACGACGTGACATAATATTAAACAGATTTAACGAATCAACATCTCGACTTTTTACCAAAATAGATAGATTTTTTTCTGGTATTTCAATATAGTATGTAATTTATCGTGCAAGTCTAATTCAATAGTAATAATGAGAAGAAATCAATCAAAATTATTCACTAAAGCAAATTAATTTTTTATAATTTAAGTAAAAATATAAGCAAATATTTTTTATGCTACTAATAAAGGCTAACTCCCTGGCACACGAGCGGCCTGATGGCTACTTTGGCAAGCATTCTGGTCTTTGGTACCACAAGCTTCAGGTTCAAATCCCAGCGGCGGCATGGATGATTGTTAGTGGTTCGAATCCACTTTAAACTGTAGGCTTCGGTCTAATTAACCTAAAGTGTGCAAACCATGACCGTAGAGCGATAACCCAAACCAAAAGTCTGACATCTTATGTTTTAGGTGGTTTACATAGATGCTTGTAGTGGTGGTGGTTTACTTGTAGTGGTGGTGGTTTACAACCCCAACTACTACAAGCATCCATGGCATCGCTTGAACTCAAATCCAAGATCTGTGGCACCCAGCACCAGTCTCTCGCCCACCAGGCCCCATAATTAAATTTTCTTCTAAAAATTGAATAAAGATTTAATTTGAACTAGGGAAAAAAAGAAATAATGAGATAAAATAAGACTAAAAAATAAATTTCCTTCTTGAAACAATAAGGTTACGTAGTAGAAAATAAACGTATTGATTTTTTACAAATATAAAAAAAGTAAGATTCTCATAAATATTTATTAATTAATATCAGCTTATTATGTAAATTTCTTCACTTCTAAATCTCTCATTAGAATTGAAACGACAGTAAGGTTTGGTTTTGTCGCTCTACGGTCATTTTGTGCACACTTTAGGCTAATTAGACCGGGACATACAGTTGAACGTGGATTCTGAACCACTCACAAACATTCATGCCACCGCTAGGGATTCGAATCTGGTTACCGTGGTACCAAAGGCCAGAGCTATTTGGCCATCAAGTTGCAAATGTCTATATCAGAATTTTCAGGATTAAAATGGTGAAAAAAATGGTCCTATAAAAAATCTGTAAAATAATGAAAATTGGAATATGCTATTTGGTTCCAAACACTTTTGGAACAACCAAAAGAAAAGAGTGTATGGTAACGAAAAACAAAAACATCTTTTTTGTTTGTTTCGAATTGTTAAAAGGTGGCGGGTTAAATAACTATTTGCCTCAATTTTTTGTGTGTTCTAAAACGACCAACGCTAAGCAACTCAATACTTAATAGCACCCCTGCTGCTAAGTTTGTTTGCACTCTCCGCAGTATCTCGAGGGGAGTGCTTCAGTTGTGAGGCTCCTCGTGTTAACCGAAGTTTATAAACAAGTTTTAAATCGCTCGCCTACGCATTGTGGGTTCTGCTTTTAAGAAATGCTTGCCGTTCGAATTGATACTTCCGCAAAACGAAAATGCCGTTCCTTTTTCTTTCTTCTTCATCTGTTCCTGCTTGAATCTTAGAACTATTGTTGATAATAAGTTCAGGTCAAAATGCTGAGAAAATTATATATAATTTTATTTTTTATAAATCCAATGAATGTTTCTTACAATTTTTGTCTTATTTATTTACTCTTTTCGCGGAGAACACGTGTCACATCAAAAAAATATCACCATCATGTATGGAAAAAAATTATTTTTCGATTTGCATATTTAGGCTGCAAGGCATTTTAGAAGAAGGAGATTGTATTGGAAAATCAAATTAAAAGTAGAAATATTGTAGGATAGGATCTTACTATATTTAATCTGGAAAGGGTTTATTACTTATATTTGTATTTTCTACAAAGAAACAGTAGCTCTGGAGACCTTTTTTTTACTAGCATTTCTCAAAATAAATAATCATGTTGGATGGTCCAATTTCATGATAACTGAAAAATTTAGTCTATTATTTAAACAAAACGTGTTTTTAATATGTGATCATTCCTTTTTTGCGTCGTTTTATTATTGTTTTAAATAAACAAAAAATCCATAAGTTAACTATAATTATCATTATTTTTTGCGTTTTATAAAGTTAAAATTTTTTTAAATAATGTTATTTCATTCATTCTTAATAAAATTGAAAAATAAAAAAAAAATTCAATTTCCTTTTGAAAAAAGTAAAGATTGTAGACATGCTTCTTCCTACACACTGGCAAGAGCACTACCCTGTGGTGTTCAGGAGAAATGGTCAGTTAGCCTATAGACTTCCATCCGGAGAAATATATTTCGCGCACCCTGCGTACGCGTATCCGAGGTATCCGGTCCGGGTTTTCGGCTTAGAAGTGGGAGTCTTTCCCCTCGAATCTATAATTATCTGTCTTTAAATGTGTTAAATAACGTATGTTTCTAATTGTATGCATATGGTGTTCCAACCAAAGACAGCTGTGAGTTCTCCTACCAGTGACTGAAATATCTTAACCCAATCACACAAGTTACAATCGGGGTTGCCCAACCTGTACACTACATTATTTTTTAAAATTTTATGTCAAAATTCTCCCTTCTCAAAATTCATGTCACAATTTTTAATTTTTTAAATTTAAAATTTATTTAGATAATTAATCTGTCGTTGAATATATTTAATATTAATATTTAACTAACCAGTTATGAAATCCAATATATTACGGCTATAATCAAGACTGTTTCATTAATGATTTCAATTCATGTTTAAACTTTAATAAAGTATGTTTTTTTTGCCTAGTCTCTTAATACCTATAAACTTGAAAAACCATATGTGAAACTATTTAAAATATTTTTGAGGGTATAAATAACATATTTGAATTTTACAGAATACATTTTTAGCCAGACTCGTGGCTTAATGGTAACGTGCTCCGCTGGTGAGCATTAGGACTGAAAGCTTCATTCGTTATCTAATAAATTAGAAATGTATGGATAATAAGAATTTTTCATGGTGAATAATGAATATTAAATGACATTTAATTTGGTTTCTTGAAAATAGAAAATTCTTCAAGTTAGTACGATAAAACTAATACATAAAATTGGTATAAAGCATTATATTTCTTCAAACCATCTTGAAAAATATTTCCGTTCTAAAAAAAAAAAAAGATGTTTACTATTATAAAGAGGTCAACACTATTAATGGGTTCATAGCCTACTTGAAAATAACATTAGTATCGCCAAATTAAAAACAAACAAACAAAAATAAATAATGGCAAAGGGAAAATATTTATATATTTCTTGAGTACTGTCATTATTTTCTGCACGAAATTTAATCTCGATGTTATACGATCTAAGGGTATAAAACAGATAAGCGATTTCCTTAAAAACGTATAGCAGCGAATTATTTCTGTTTGTAATAAAGGGTTTTTTTCCCCTTCCTGTGCGACAGCATCCTTTTTATTTTTTTGAGGTCGCCCATGAATTGATGCCATAGCCTTGGGGTGTGTCCGAGTGACTCCATGGAACCTACTCGATAAGGAAAAAGGAAGCCACCTGTGTAATATGAGTTTCCTCCCCATCCGACGTTTTCTAATTTTCGAACACGAATTTCCCATCCTAATGCCTGGACACAAACCTGAGTTGCCCACTCAAGAAGACAAGTCGCCTCTCTGCTTGGAAAAGAAAGGAAAAGCAGAAAATGTAGGGCAAACATGGGACGGGCCCGTGAAATAAAATATAAGTAGGGCTTTTTTGGAGTTCCGAAGAACAGGTGCAGGGTTATAGAATGACAAGAACATGTTTTCGTGACAGTCCAACGCATAAATTGTTTTACAAATAATAATAACTCTCTGTTCTAGTTCTTTACTGCTAATTTTATTTGAACCTGTCCTAGTGTTAATCACTATTCTAGATCAACAGCGAATAATTTGAATATTGAAATACTCAGTCTGGAATGTATAATAACAATAAAATCCTTTTCTAGTTCTCAGCTTGGAATATATATGCAAAACACTTATATTTTAAAGTTTTAAAAAATACATATTATCTCAGTTTAACATGGTAGATAGGTTCGTGGTACATAAAACATAGTGCAAAATTTGGGTTGAGCTTCAAAAAATTATAAAATAAAATAGCATATATATATATATTAATTAACTATAAATACGTTTATTTAAAGAATAAATCATTATTATATAATATTATAAAATAATGATTTTTTCATAATGCTTATAATTATTATTGCACAATTAATCTCTTTTTGATTTTTTTAAGAATTGAATTCTGATCTAGTGAGATGAAATAACATCTAAGAATAATATTTTTTTATATTTCTAACAATCATTTTTCAAAGCTACACGTTAATTCACACAAATGATATAATAAGTATTCGAAAAGTGTGCATGTAACAATATTAATAAAAGAGAAAACAAATTTTAATGACTTGATGCGCTGATTATGATGATTACACTGCACCAACGTCCCTCACTTAGTACTACCAGGGAGGTGCGTGTAGCTTGAAGATAAGCTATGGACGCGAAGCAACAATACCTCCGCAAAGATCAACAATCATGTTAGACAGGTGCCTACGGTTAAAAGTGGATTCCGAACCACTACAAACATCCATGGCACCGCCTGGGCCCGAACCCGAAACCTGTGATACGGAGAGCAAAATAGCCATTCAGCCATTCAGGCCCACATTAAAAATATTTTTCTGTAAAGAGTAACTCTTAAGTGAAATGAAAACTTTGCCTATGTAGTCGTATCAAATATTAAATCATTGTTCTAATGTTTAAAATTTTCTCCTTTTTTTTTTTCCAGATAAGTTGTCTCTTTTTCGTGTTGTTGTGGTCTTCTGTAGCATCTGACAGTTCTCTGAAAAACCACAGAATAGAAAAACGTCAAGATGGAAGCTTTCTGTTTTTTGGAGGATGGAGACCACTGAGACCTAGAAATCCTTTCCTGCATGGTGCAGCCTCAACTCATGATATCCTGTCTGCCCTTCCAAATAGTTACGATCCCGCAGCCAGTTTCTACACCCACGCTCTGCCAACTCAATACCATAAAGATATCTACAGTTACTATCCAAGACCAGCTATAAAATCTAAAACCCAAGAAAAACACGCCAACCTACATGGAGAGATACAGACCTCAAATGCAGCAGCAAAAGCAAGGACCAAGAGGAATTTCAAGCCATACCCCTCAGTTTTTTGATTTTCAAAATATCGATTTCCATCAATTGAAAGAGTTACACCAAGCTGTTATACACACTAAAGAACTGCCTTTGTCACCTCTTCATCTGCCCATTGAAAGTGTTAAACCCGTGGAAGTAGTTCAGATATCGTTGCAATCATTGCAGCAAGGTGGTCAAAATTACGGTTTCAGCAACGGTAATGGATATGGAAGAAGACGTCCATCACATAATCGCAAATCTGGTTATCGTAGACCTCCCCAAAGTCGTAAGCCGGTCCAGTCTCCAGTTCAGTTTGAATATGTTACATTGCCTAAAGCGGCACCAATCATTTCCCAAAATCATCCAAAAGAAATCGAAATAACACCCATTCAAGTGCCTCAACATAATCTTCCCATTGAAGAAGTTATTGATGTTAAAAATATTCAGATTGTTGAGGTACCTTCAATTGTTCCCTATGATATACAAGAAAGTAAAGGCAGTTCCAAATCCCAATACAGCAAATCAAGTACCAGATCAAATCAGCATTATAAACCACCTGCACAAAGTTCACCACAAAAATTCGCAAGTATTTTCTTACTATACACATCAAACAGAACAACCAAGAAAGCATCAAGCACCACCACAGGTTAAATCGAATCATATTCAAATCCAACCAGAAATAGAAGCTGAGTTGGTTAAATTAAGTGACGAAGATCTAAAAACTTTATTGTCCACCTTCCAAGGTTTTGACAAAAATCAGCATGAGGTTTTAAAATACCTCCCGTTAAGCAACATCGGACACGTAAAAGATGACAATATTCAGTTAGTTGTGTCCCTCCCTGAATCTGGCCATAATCATGGAGGAAAAGCTGGTGGTGGTGGAAATTACGAATCTCAGAATTCTAAATATCAAAGCGGAGGGCATGAACACAGAAAGCAACCTCAAGCAGAAGCCTATTCATCGAAAGATACTGATAGTTATGAGCAAGATTCAGGTAGTTATAAAAATGGTGGACACAATAATGGTGGGTATCAGATAGAAGAACAAAGGTCCAATCAAGCCCATTATGAACAAGAAAACTATCAAAATCTTGAAGAGCAGCAACAAGGTTATAACCAGCAAGAATATGGTGAACAGCAAGGTTATCACAGCGCCAGCCAACGGCAACATCAATCAGCTGGAGGGGAACAGCAATACTCAAAATCAAAACAAACTTCCAAAAGCCACTTGGAGTATACGGTGAGCCAGAACAACCTTATATTCAAGTTATCTCCCACAAACTGATGAACATGGCTACAGAAGAGAACCTGTCCTCGCTATTGAGATCCAACATGGACAGACAATAGAAGATGCCATAAAGTCTTTGGATCGCGAAACTTTGCAAAAATTAGGAACCCATGGAAAGAATGGAATAGAAATCGAAGTAGTTGAAGTTCCAATTGACGATTACACTTTGGAGTCAAAGAAAACAGAAACCGTTGTGTCTCCGACGAACAGTACTGTTCTCATTAAAGCTAAAAACCGACGACAGAAAAATCATAACTCGATCACCAAGAAACATTTTTGTGTATTATAAAGCTTGTCAACAATCGACGGACTAAGTAATTGATAGGACAGTTGCGTCACGTCGGACAAAATGACAATTGTGATGAATGTAAACTGCGTTTTTGCTCATACAGTAAATAGACAACATGAAAGCAAGGAAGAATATAATCTTACATACGTTTCTAAGAAAATTAGAAACGTATTTAACGTGTTTCTATACATTTTAAGATTTAAAACCAACATAAGATTTTTTTATTTTCTATGAAATGTATTTAAAAATAATTTTCAGACAGTTGAGTTTGTTTAATGTACCAAAATTTAGATTTTTATAATCACATAAATAGTCAGACGTTCATCTTTTAAGAAGAATTACAGATGAAAGAGCTGCAATTTAAATAAATACTTAACTATATTAAATAAACTGTAATTTAAATAAATATCTAAAATATGAAATTTTATTATACAGATAATAAGGCAAAAGCAATATTTCTTATAAATGCATCATATTTTGTTATGTAAAAATGCTTAATGAAATTAAACTATAAATAAATAGTTCATGAAGATATATAATTCTTAATTAATTCTTACTAATTCTGCTTAATTAATTCTTATTCTTTTTTTGTTTCTTTTTTGTCTAGTCACTGTATAAAGCGATTAACTGCCACATGTATATAATGTTTTATGAATATTTCGGTATTTGCACTGAATATTCACTGCAATACCTTTGTAATATGTTTATCTATTAAATTTAATGTTGATTAGCTTTTAGTGCATTATTAATACACTAACTATTTGCTTAAAAAATGAATTCTAATATATGCAATTTCTGATCAAAACATCTCACTGTGCAATTCTTAATTATGCATTTTTAATAATCTCCAAACCAAAATTTTAACATTTTGCTGCCTTTGTATCAGTCACGATATTTGCCAATATCACCATATTTCGTGCCATGTCATTTCTTGTTCTTCATTCACAAACTGACAAATAAAATACATTGTTTCGCATATTAAACCATCTTAAAATCCTTTTTAACTTTTAGGATAGTTTAATTATCTTCTACTTACAACTTTTTCTCAATACTCAATTTTTTTTTTTTAATGCTTAGCATTTCTTGATTCTCAGATATTTCGTAGAATATTTTTTTAACTTGACTTGGCGTAACTTTGTGATTTATGCTCGCCAATTGGCTGAATGTTTTGTCTAATGGACATTTACGCTTCTACGTTGTTTGTTGGTGACTAGACACAAAAACCATGGATTAATTTTTTTGTCACAGCAATGTAGAACGTTCGCAATAATGAAAAGCAGAAGAAATATGGTAGATTCAGCCTTAACCAGGGTAAACCACAAGGGGCGAATGGAAAAGGGGTCTATTACAAATTCTCACTCCAAATTCAAAAGAACTTAATATCCTACAGAAAATATCTTTATCCTCAAAAGTGAAATTGTGGTTAGGTTTATTTACTAGTTTTGAAATCTTCCTTTAGTTTAGAAAATCAGATGTTAACCAATATGTCGTTATTCACTTTAGACCTCAGTTTCGGAAACTATTACTGTGATTAATAGATTTCACGTTTCTAAGGAAAAATTATAGATTATCTTTTATGTAATGCTTTGTTTTATTTTCCATTTTCAGAAATTATTGTTGTTTTTCAACACATACACTTTGACCTTGCCATTATAAATATAAACCACAGGTTAGGACTGTTACACATTCTTTGTAAGAATATCCTCAGGGTGACATCTGAAGGACTCATACCCTCTTCCCAACACAAGGACTGTCCAGCATATCAATTTATTATGCCGTTCCTCGGTATTGAACCGAACATCTTTCAGTTGTCGGGTTTCGAACTTGGCTTCTCAATCACAATTTTAAAGAAACATCCCCAGGATGGTATCTCAAGGATTCATATCCTCTTTAGGAACCAAGAAAGGACTATTCGATTTATGGATTTATCATGCTATTATAATTTTTTTTTTTTCATAAGTTTATAGATTTTAAAATGTTTTACTTTATGCCATAAAGTAAGAATTTTTTACTTTATTATTTGTATTTACATGGTGCTGTCCTTTTATTGTACATATGAATCTTTATATAAGTATTTAATAAAGCATTTTATAGAAAATGTGTTGTTTTTACATACTTTGTAGAATTATTTTCATTAATTTCTTAATACAAATACGTAAAAATCAATAATGCTAGAAAAAAATTTATATATAATTGGTTTTTAAAAATTATAATTTTAGATTAAAATTCAAATATAATAAAATACCAGTAACTTCTGCTTTACTAAATTCTTTTATTATTTAAATAATAAAAATACTTAATTTTGTTACATTAAAACATTTTTAATATCTGAGCACTTAAGTAAATTTTGAATACATATAAAAACCGTCTAATAATTGTTTAGTTATATATTCATTTGCTCATGCTAAAACAACATGGTTATACGAGCTGTTAATATTCTTGAATGTCAGGCACTTTGACTTAAGTTTTTGAATTACTCCATTAAAAGGTAGAGGTGCAACACATTCAGCGTTATACAGTCAGCATCACATTAGGCTTGATGCAATATACCCATATTTTATCACTAAAATTTTAAACGATACTCTCATGGTTACACCTCATCTGATGGATTCACCCCTTACTTCCTTCCTCCTTTACACAACGGAAGAACTTTCTAGCCTGCAGATGTATGGTACCAACTTCCAGAATATATACATATTTTTATATTTGACATCTTATTCTAGATATCAAATCCAGAATCCAAACGCGCTATCACCAGGTGGCTCCAAAATTTTTATAGTACTAAATATTTGAAATTTTTTTTTTCAAAATATAAGTTTTACACATTTTTAATAACGTTTCACAATCACTTTCAAAAATTTATGTAATAAATAAAAAGTTAAAATTTTTGATTAAATTAAATTTTTAAATATGTTATATATTATTAATATTTTCCCATGTTAATACTTTTAAATAAATCACATAAAATAAATATATATATATCAGCTATATACAAAAAGCAACATCATAAAATACACGTGCTTCGTTCAGTAAGTGTGCACGTGCTTCGTTCAGAGTTCAGTAAGTAATAAAATACATTATACAGTGCAATATATTTAAAATTTTATTGTATCAATTTTGAAAAAATCGTGAACAATATTACTGCATTATTTCGAACAAAACTGTTTTAAAAAATTGTAATTAAGAATTAAAATTCAGATAAAAAAATATTTTAAGTTTAAAAAATATATATTTCTCTAGTATTCATTATTGAATACCTAAAAAAAGCGTTATCTATTAATTATTTTTAAGAAGAATAATTAACTCATTCAGAGACTTTGTTTAAAAGGAACATTCCAGAAACATTGTTCTGGGCTAATTTGATCACGTATGACCAGGGCCGAATTTTCCTATAGGCTAACTAGGCTTCAGCCTAGCGCCTCAAGATCAAGAGGGACCTACGTTCAAATTATTAGCATTACAAAATTACACTATTCTAAAAGCAAATTCTACACATATGACAAATAAACACTAAAACACAGATTTGAAAATAAGGACAAATTCTGCACATATGACAAAAACGAATAGACAAACATAAAAACTTTAAGAATCGGTTACGATCAACGCAGTTCTTAAATAAAATAACTATTAACATGAAATTTAATAATGATCATTTGATATTTTTCTTTTTTGGTCTGTTCGTTCATATATACTAATTGCACCAAAGTATAGTTCATTACGTTCACTGATTACTATGGCAAATATTGGCTCTGGTTTGTTCTTTTACATGCTTCATTTAACATATTGATATATATCACAGTAAGGATGTATTTTATTATATCTCATGTAATTTAAATATTTAAAAATGGAAGGTGAAAGGGCCTCATAACTGAAATAGCCTAGGGCCTCTTTTCATCTAAATCCGGCCTTGCGTATGGCCACTAACATTTGAAAAAATGGTTCTGCAGCGAGAATGCTCGCTCTTTCTCGTTTTACCGGAATGAACTTCGGCGCAATATGGGTGGTAGGCAGAGAAAGTAACTATCAAGTTGTGACTTTATTTCTACACTCATTTTTGGATACCAGAGAAGATACAATTTTTAGGCAGACTTCGCAATTTATAGTTTTTAGCTGTTCAGTTTTATACATTATTTTTTTTATTATGATAAAATTAAGAGAAATGAACCGAAGATTAACCCAAAAACCCCTAACACGTTTAGAGACACATAGATAGAAGAGGAATCTAGACCGCGTATCGATTTTTATTGGAACAGAATAACGTTTGAAAAGAGTAATTGAAACACATAATGGATCTAGTTTAATGGAACCTAAAAGATGTACATCAACATTAAATTTTCTTTTATTAAAAAAGATTTTATTACAACGAACCCTTGTTAAATCACCAACTTCCTGCTTCACCATAAAAATGGCATTTTAACAATGTTCTGTTGTAGATGGAATACTTATATTAACATAGCAATTTATTTAATCATAGAAATTGTGCCAAAGAGGATTTAATACCTTGATATATTTCCTTTCATCTTAATCATAGAATAGTATTATTAAAAATTATTATTTACTTCTTTTAATTGATAGAAAGGGTGGAATATTTCTCCTGTATTTAAAACACATATCTTTAAATCTCTTTGAAATGAATGAGAGCGTTAAGTTGGTGTTGAATTGTATGCCTTTAATTGCATATCAACTTTTATGATGCAAATTTCTACATTGAGCTAAATCATAAAAATTATCAACACCCATCATAGAGAATTCTTTCTCAATAAACATTTACAATCTAGTTCAGCTCATCCCATTGTAATTTAAATCACAAAAAAATTACCAATTCGGTAACTTTTAAGATCTTCAACATGGCAATCATACTAATCAGTGAATTATTCATGGCCTTTTTTTTGTGTCAGTTGAGACATTTTGAATAATAAATTACACACTTTAAGTGATAGAATAATAACGGAAAAAGATATATATTTGAAAAAAATTTTTGATATTTTTTAAATATAATGTTGCCTATTCAATAACAAAAGTGATGAAATTACTTTTGAAAAGATTCTTTGAAAATAAATTTATTGAAAAAACATCCAATCTTTTGGAGAAAAATTAATTTTTTTGTATGAATGAAAAAAGAAATGTGTAAAGTTAAACTGCTTTGAATTTTTTTTTTTTTTTACTTCTAATCTATGATAAATTCTGCATTTCTTTATTAAACCTCATAAATAATTTTGATCTGAAATTTAAACGCCTAATGCAAGATCTTCAAATGAAATCAAAAAAAAAGAAAATGTATTTGATTCGGAAAATATACTTATTTATTTATTTTTTTTTTTTTTTACAAATTTTGGAATAATTAAATAAAAAATCAGTAGGAAAGCATATATTTTTATGATATTAAGAAAATAGAGAATTTCGTCCATTAAATAATTTTTTTTAATTTAATATTTTTTATTTAATTATTATTTTTTTCAACTACTATGACTAAACTGTTTTGTATTCTGATTACATAAATTAAGGAATACATTTATATTTGTTCCATTTCCACTCATTTTTATTTCACATATACAAAAAAAGTATGAATACATAAATACATCAACATATATTTGAATACCTATGAATACATGCTTTTTTATTTTCAACAAATAAAAAAAAAAATTAAAAAATGATAAAATTGGATTTCAGGGTGTTATACTATTTTGGTTTAGACATAAACAAATCTCACAGACACACACATAGACACATCACTTAGACATTTATAAACAAAGAGAAACAGATTATTAGAAATATCTTTTAATAATAATTACTTTATTTATCTATAGTTTCATGATTTGTCTGTCACTATCTTTCAATCAAGATCGAATACATAAGGAATAGTGTTAAATTAATAACAAAACTAAATAAAATAGGTATGTAAAATTATTATTGAATAAAATAATCATGCAAAATTATTATTGAATAAAATAATCAATGCTAAATTATTATTGAATAAAATAATCATGTAAAATTATTATTGATTATCGATTACTAAACATTTAAGAAATTAAAAATTTTTTGAATTAATTCATTTATAAAAATTAGATCTTATTGATCAACAAAATTAATATCAAATGGAAAAAAAAAAAGACTTTGAATAGATTGAATCGATCGACTTGATACTAGAAATCATACAAAAGGAAAAATTTTATCTCCAAAAAAGGTCTCTGCACATAAGTAAGACAAGATTACAAACCAGTGAACACGATTTCTCTATTATGATTGTTTCAGTTCTTTAGATTTCAGGTCTGATAACCTTACATAAGGTCAAAATAAAGCGACTTCAAATTGATGTTTTCAAAAATAGTTTCATTAATGGAATTGTTTAGAAACTATTCTGAACATAAACTTATTATTTCTCTTTCATTTTCTATTTATATGTAGGATAGAAAGTTTCCTTTTGTGTAGTATAATTATAGGCATTTTCATTTCAAAATCTTTCTCTGTTAACAACTAGTTACACAGTAAAATGTGTTCTCTCATATGTGTCTCATAGGAAACGATTGATTGATGATGAGCTTTTCTGATATTTTCTAAATAATCATCTTTTACTGATCAAATAAATTCTCATTAAAATTTTTAATTTTTAAATCATTCCGATTTGCAAACATTATAGTTTTAATTGCCCATTTTCTGATTTATGCATCTGATATTTTAATAAATTTAAATTGGTATCGAATTTATAACAAATTCTACCTTCCTGTCATTTGCCGTTTATCATAAAATATTCTCGTTTTTAATATTTATTTTTTATATGAGGAATATTTTTCAAGAATTTTATCAAATCATATACATTTTATGGAAACTAGGCAAAAAAAAAATTAACTACAGTAAATAGTTTTTGTGCTTTTTGTAAGCTAAAATTCATCTATGCAGGATTTTTGTAGTCGTTCTCTCAAAAAGAAAATTCAAGCTATAAAAACTAGCTAGAACAAATTACTTTTTTACATTAATTAGAAAATTTTTTGCATGTTTAAATCAAGAACATACATATTTATTAAAACCAAGAGACCACATAAATCTACAACGTTTAGAATAAATTTTACAGTTTATTAATATTTTCTCTTATTTATTCCATATTGTTATAATAAAAAGTAAATAAAGTAAAATAATAGAAATGATTTACCAATTGTTTTTCGATATTGTAGCAATCAATAATGAAAATACTTTATTAAAATAGATTATTACTACAAAAATTAATTTTCCTCAGTCAAACAGTTAACATTTGTTTAATTTGTCATGTCGACATATTGTCCAGATATAAATTTATTATTAAATTAAATTTTTACATTGTTATATTATATCTTTTTGTTTAGAATTGTATTAATTTGTGATTTATTCTTATGTAAAAAAAAAGAAGTAAAATTGACAATAGATATTTGTCACTAAAGAAATTTATTCTTCGAATTATCGGTCTGTGGGGTCTGCATCACAAAGAAAGAAAAAGGCTCAATTCAACAGCTGTATCTTGTGGGTCTTTATGCAAACTAATTTGCATTCCTTACTCATATTTTTGATGGTGTTTGTCACTGACTTCACTAAAGGGAACTTATCAGATGCTATAAAAGGACACCTTATAACTTTTGCCTTAACTTCAAATAACAATTGGGATCTCCCTCAGAAAATGCCAATGGATTATGGTCCAATAATCGCATGCAGAAGGAATTAAAAATTCAATATTTCTGATTATATAAAATAAGGAAAAGTAGAAAAGGAAAAATCACCTAAAGTTAGTGAGGAGAAAAGCCAACGTGATGCAATGGAAAAATAAACGTAACGTGGACTTCTAGCATGACTGACCGATAAAATTAAGCCTCAACAAAAGACTATCAATTTAAAGAACCTCCTATTACAGTTATTTTATGGGATTTTCTAGCTTCAACAAATGACCGGATAAGCTTCAACAAAAGATGGAAGAACCTCCTATTACAGCATCCACAATATTTTATGTGAGATGATCGTATGACCTATTAACAAAAGCAAATGTTGAGATGATCTTCTAGTTCAACAAATGACAGACGAAATTAAGCTTCAACAAAAGACTAATTGAATTTGAAGAACCTCCTATTACAGCATCCACACAATATTTTATGTGAGATGATCTTCTAGCTTCAACAAATGACAGACGAAATTAAGCCTCAACAAAAGATCAACTGAATTTGAAGAATCTCTTATTAAAGTGTCCATAATACTTTTACTTGAGATGATCTTCTAGCATCAACAAATGACTGAAAAAAAATTAAGTCCCTTAACAAATAAAATAATTTATGTTGGAGCTTAAACCCTTAATGATAACAATACATGTGTATTGGTGATTGCTTATTAAAATTTTGAGTTAATTAATGGCGTGTATAAATTGTCTATATATATATATATAAATATATAATTTTGTTAAATCATAAATATTAATTAATTATAATTTGATTCTTGTTCCACAATGTTTTGGTTTTTCTGACTTATCAAATTCATTGTCAAAGCCCCTTTACTTTTAATGAAAATATTACTGTGAAAGTACATTTTTTTTGTAAAACCTTTATATTTCATAAAAATTATTTTATTTCAATCTTCATTACATTATTTATTTTATGAATGTGTAGAATTTTTATCTCACAAGACTATAAAAACGAATCTGTCTGGTTTTATAGAATGTTGTAGTGTTTACTTGATGTGGGATTTATTAGCTTAATGCGGAACATAACGCAAGAAAATCATTTAAAGTTTTGATGGGAGTTGTTTAACGGGATAATATGGTGTAGGTTATTGAGGATCCTATTAGCAAGAGCTATGCTAGTTTTTAAAGCTTATTGATTGATATTAATTTAATTGTACTATGGAGATTTTGTAACTAAAATAGATTATTTAATTGATTTATTTTAATTTAACACCACAAATTTAAATAATTTATCAGAAGACATTATAGACACTATTATATTATGAAATGACATTTACAAAATTAAAAATGAAAACATAGTATCATTGAAAAAAATTTCTTCTTTAATTGAAGTTTTAAAAAATTATAATTTATGAAGTTGATTTATAGAAAAAAACAATATTATTTTCTATGAGAACATGTTTTTTAAAAAGGTTTATGATATAAAATGGGAACTGTTTTCAAACACTGAATAAATAATATTGCCTTTAACTATTTATATATTTTATTTTTATGATATTTTATCACATTTGTTTTTGAAGATTATTTGCATTATTTAAAAATTTAATTTATTTGTATTAATAAAGAAAATATTAAAAAATCAGAGACAACTTTTACTTTAAAAAGAATCAGAGAAGAGTTTAGACAAATGAATTTATTTACAAAAATAAAATGTACAATTTTTTTACACTTCAATGCATCATATTTTTATGCTATTATTCACAGATAAAATAATAAAAAATACATATTTTTACTACAAATATATTTATATTATATATATATATATATGAACAAACTTGAAAAATACTTTTACTCCCAAATAATGGTAACATATTCAAAATAAAGAAAAAATGTATGCATAGTCAAATATGTAATACTTTTAACTAATTATGCACTAATTATGAATAACCTACATTAAACAATATTTGCATTTCCAAATAGCATTCACTTTTCATGAGTACAAATGAAATAAATGAGCAAAACTTGAAAAATATGATTTAATTTTATCAAAGAAATCTTTAAAATTTACATTTTAACTTGAAATTTACTGAGTAAAAATATTTATTGAGTGATTTTGACAGAAAATTAAAAACTTTATTTTTAAAAAATAATAAAATTTCTTAAATATATGAACTCGAATTCATTTTATTCGATGTTAAAAGAAAAAAACTTTTCTCAAAAAGAATTTAAAACAAATTAATTTATTAATAAAAATAAAATGCATATCCTCCATTTTATATGCTTTTACATTATTATTCACAGATAAAATATTGTGAATTTCTAATAAAAAATATATTTTACATGGGTTTTTTTTTTTTAAAAAAATATTTGGGATTCAAACAAATTATTATCTTCCTTAAAATTAAGATGAAAGATGTATAACTTTTTTTAACAGTAAACGTAATTAAGAAAAGATATTTAAAAAATACGTAAAATATATTGATAAAGTTTAAAAATACATTGATAAGATACATTAAAAATATATCGATATGATGAAAAATACATTGATAAGATACATAAAAAAATACATACATTGAAAAATACGTTTGAAAATAACATTGCATTAAAAACATTGCTTGTTTTAAAAAAATTAACAATATCATTCAAATACTATTTTTAATTTTATTATACTAAGATTATATTACTAAAATAATTTTATATAAAATTTAAGTATATATTTTTACGTAATCGCGTATATCAACCTTATAAATCAAATAAAAAATTCCATGAAATAAAGATATTTTAAATTTTGAAATATTCAAATAAAGCACTTTTGTGTCTTAGTGTATTAGGTATAAGACTCTTTTCCATCAAATGTTTGAAATGTTTGAAAAATACATAACATTTATATTATATTTTTCACCGTTAAAATGAAAAAAAAATGCAGATTAGAATGATACCATGAATTTTCTTTTCTGTAAAAACAATGCAACAATAAAGTTTTACTTTGATCTCAGTGTTTGAAAGATCTGGTATCACTTAATAAAACTTACTTTAAGTAAAACAATAATACAACTCATTTCTATTGGCTTTTGGAAGATAAATCTTGATTCGAATGACCAGTTTTTCATTCTTTTGATCAACTGCTGAACTATAAAAGGACTCTATCAGTCTCTTAGTGTTTGATTCTTGTCCTAGAAGTTCAATTATCTTTTGTTGAGAAGATTCCAGACCCTGTTCAGGTACATAGTCATTCAAATATGAATCTTTAGAAGCTACTAACACAAGTAGCAGAGCTTCAGGTGAAGATGATTTCGATTTGTCTTTCAAATCTTCAAAGACGGTAAACTGCTTCTCTGAATTCGGTGATTCTACTGATGATTCCTGAAAACCAGAATTGGGATTGCTGAAATGGTTTCTTGCCTGCACATCAGAATGGAAATCAGATTTTTCAGCTTGTTCCTTATATGCATTTTCTGATGAAGAACTACTCTCATCAGAATTTTGATAATTGCCTTGATAATTTATTAAATCTTCAGTTGCCTTTTAATGCTATTAATGCCATGAACATTTTTGATTCGATGACTGTTGAATGTTTTTGTTTCTTGGAATATTGTCATTAGCAACTGTGTCATGGAACACATTTCGGTTATCTAGAATTCCACGATTTATATCTTTTTGAAAATCTGTTTCATAATTTTTTGTCTGTTCAGAAGAACTTCTAAAATCATTTACATTCTGTTTGTTTGATTCCTTATTAGCGCTAAAAGATTGCTGAGCAAATCTATGACTATCTTGTTTATCTTTTTCTCCAACTGAAAATCAAAATTTTGGGGAACGTTAGATTCTGATTTTCCGTAAACAGAAAAAATTATTTAATGGATAACTAGAAGCTTTTGGAACGTTAGATTCAGAATTTGCTTGATTGTCTGAATTTCTGTTTACGTTATTAAAATGTTTTGAATCTTGTTGAGGTCTGTCACGATGTTGTTGTTCCTGAATTGAAATCATAAGAAGAAAATTCTCTGTTTTTTGACTGATCCTCATTTTGGTGAAGATTTAAATTTCCCATCTCTTTGAAAGTTTCTTTGGTTTTCTTCGTTATGCAAATAACCAGAATTTTCTGAATTTGAATTTTTGTCTGTGCTTCATTCCTCATCATTAAATTCTTCACTGGATTATAAGCAGAACTCAGTTTGTTTAAAACAATGTCATAGTTAGCACCTAAAGGGCCATTATTGTGAAGAGTATATTTGTTATCCAGTGGAAATATCACATAGCCATTGCTGTGAGTTATTCTCTTATTAGTCTGTCTTTCCATCAAACTTTTCTGATCCCTAATTTGAGTTTCCTTTTGAATGTTTTGATTATTGGTAGGTTGATATTCTCCAGAATGAGTGGGTCTCATATTTAGAGCTTTAGTGGTAAAACCATTTTGATTTTCATTTGCTGATCTTGAATGAAATTCAGTGGTTGGAATAATTTGTGAATTGGAAAATGATTCTATTTGTGATGCAATATTGTTGTTACTATTGGCACTGACTTGAATTTGCTGGTTTGGTAAAAATGTATACGTTTGGCTATTATCCAACAAATTTTTTGCATTATTTGAAAGTCGATAATTATTATTTTGATTTTGTGACTGAATTCCGTGATTATGGTTTTGAGGAAATGAACCAGAGTTTATTTCGTGTATATTCTCTTGTATATTTGCTCTACCAAATGCCTGAGGTTGAACATTTGAGTTCTCTTTTTCCAATTGTAGGAAATGTAACATTTTGAAATTGTGACTGGTCATTTATTGCAGAATTTATATCTGTTGGCGAAGGCATCTGTTGATAGTTATATTCTTTTTGATGTCTGTAAAGTGGAGCCTGTTGCTGCTGTTTGTTTATATTTGTGTTACCATTTGTAATAGCAGACCTGTTTTCAGAATGAAACATCTTATACGAATTGCGTGGCTGAGGATGGCTTAATTGCTGCGAATAAGAATTGTGCGATGTGGATTGCTGTTGATCATTCTTGAATACTGGCAAGTTTAGTTGACTATTTTGTAAATTATAGTTGGCGCTTTTATATTCTTCATTACTGTGAGCCTGTTTATTATTTATTCCTTGAAATGAATTTGTTGTTTGAATTTTACTTCCGTCGATAGGAGTCCAATTAGGTGTTTGGGAATAAGGTACTCTCGCTTGAGGAACACTAAATTGGACTGCATTATTATTCTTAATAGGATTGTTAACGAAATTTTGTGAATATTCTGAAATCCCTTTTGGACTGGCTGTAGTAGCTTGGAATGAGTTGGAGGAGGGTGCTTGCTTTGGGGGTTATTGATTTGAACAGGAGAGTCATAATTTATCGTTTGTTCAGAATTATATGTGCTGTAATTCTGGTTATATTTGAAAATATTGCCATCCTGATTTTGATTCTTTACGTTGGTATTTACATTATCTTTTTTATTTGTAGACGCTCTTTGTCCCTTTTGTATGGTTATTAGAACTATAGGAACTTTTTTAACTTTTTGCGAATTAATTCCTGCTGCATTTGGTTTGGAATCATACTTGTTTTTATCTGAGCTTAAATGCCCTTGCTGCGTAAAAGCTACATTACGATTTTGACTAATCTTGTGATTTGAATCATGCGAATCTTGCAATTGCTCGTTACGTTGAGAATTTTGAAGATAATTATTTGGCGATTGTAAGGAACTTGCTGGAAAATAGCGTACTGCGCCTTGACTTGAATCTCCTTGATGGTTTTGTACATTGCGTACGGAGGAAATGTTAGCTTTTTCTCTGTTATTTATATCTGAATGTTGTGTTTGAAGAAACGGTTCGTAAGATCCTCTTGGGTTATAATTGCTGTTCATATTTTGAGATGTATCTCTTTGAGTGAAAGTCCCTGTTTGGTGCCTTTGTGCGTCATTAAAAGTTGTTTGTTTTAAATGTTGATTTCCATTTGAATCTCTTACTGGGCCATAAGATGTCTGGCCGTTTGGAAAGGAATGAGGATTTGATACTGCTTCAGATGATTCTGGTTGGTAAACATTACATTGAACATTCAGAGCAAACACACTTAGCAATACGCTCAAATAGATCAGGGGGCTGAAAAGAAACAAAATAATTACAATCTTAAATCTACAAAAATTTATATAACTTTCTTTAGAATAATGTATTGAAATATTATCTTATTATATTGCTATAACTCGTCGTGGCTAAATTTATTTGAAATAACTTAAACTAAATTCGGTAAAAAAAATAATATAATAATATATAATATATAATTTATTCATTTCTGGTACAGGTATTTCTTAACTATTATGTAAAATTATTAAATAAATAAATGCTAACATATATGGAATGAAGAAAAAACTTCCATTTTTAAAGAAAAAAAGTAGTGATTTAATAATAGATAACACAATTTTATATCACACGATATCATAAGTTGAAATAAATTGGAAGTATAAGTACATGAATGAAAATATTAAATGAACAAAAATTAATTAATTAAACTTTTAATTAAATATGTCAATTTAATGTAATGTATTAAATAGAAATAGTGTAGCATGCAAGTTGTGCAGCTGGATTGTAACTGGGTGTGGTTGGATTGAGATACTTGAGACCCAGGTTAGAGAACTCACAGCTATATTGAAACACGCACGAACACCACACACATGCGATTAGAGATATACAGTATTTAACACATTTAAAGACAGATAATTATAGATTAACGGAAGTTTACCTTAAAATGTTTCCATATAAATTTCAATCAGAAAAAACGAATAATTAGGAATATATTTTTAATTATATCTTTGTAATGACTAAACTAATGAAAAATCAATTCTTTTTAAATAATTATTGTAGTTAATAATTTAAATACGAAATTCCATATTAAACGAAGAGTAATTTTATTCTTTATTAAGTTTGAGTATACTTGAATAAGTTGATTAAGGTCACTCTTTGATTAAGTTTGTTATTATTCCATATTATTTTATATTACTTTTTCATTTTATTTATTTAAAATTGACCTTTTTTATAGCTGTAGAAAAACTGTCACCTCCTTTTGTGACTTATGAATATTCACTCTTGGGTCAGGTGTCAGTGTGAGATCATTAGTGTAGTGAATTCATGGACCAAAACCAAGAATTCTGAGACTCATTGTGGTAGAACATTTATAATTACATACGGTTTAGCATATATTGTTTTTTTAATTAAAACATTGACACTCTTAAAATAATTAATCTTTCTGAAGTTATGACTTTATCGATATCGCTCGATAAGTAGCATAACAATTCCTTCCACATTTGCTGATGATATCGCTGTTGCTCTTAAACGCCGACATACAATGGAAATGTAATGATACAATCTATTATTTTCGCAGCTTTCATCTCCAACAAATTGACCTGATTCGTGCACCCAAAGTATTATTCTTATCCGAAGTTTTGTTTGCATGGATATCAGGTTAATGAATCTGAATCAAAAAGAAACAATTTTCTTACAAAAAAAAAAAAAAAAAGGCGGCACGCAGATGGGATCCATTGTCGTTTTTACCTCCAACGATTCTTCCAGTGAAAGAGGGAAATGAAAGATAAAATGGCGTTTGTTTTCATAAGAGCTTATTTTAGGTAATTGGGATGTAAAACTGCAAGTTTGTTGCAAATGAGATGTTTTTTTTTGTGTTTTTCTAATAACTGGTAATGGGAAGATTTCAATACAGAGATCATGCATTGTGTCTGTTGAGTAGTGGGTGGGTTTAATGATATAATTTTTTTTTTGCCTTTATATCTCAAAAGTCAACATAATATATAATTCAGTATTATTTGTATGCACTATTTTAAATGTGTTGCTTAAAATATGTTAAAAATATCACTTTTCAAATAAAAAATGGCTAGTGAAAAAAATTAAGGAATCTAAAACTTGTTCTTTTTCAATAATTTATACTTATTTATTTATTTATTTTTGTTGGTTACAGTATTTTTGGAGACCTAAATCATGTTCAGTTTGATGTTCAAAAATGAGTAAAACTCATTCAGTCTTAAAGATAAGTTGTTCAAATTCAAAGAAAATACCAGCAACGTCTTAAAGCCAAATTATTTCTTAGCTATAACATGATATATAGATGATTTAACGAGTTTTATAAATAATACTCCTTAATAATAAACATATAAAGTATAATAATACATAATTTTACAAAATGTATAATACATTTTGCAAAATGTTATTTAATCTTATCTTATTTTATACAAACTTTCAAAAACCCTTTACAAAGCCTTATTTTAAGTAAGATTTCCTATAAAAAAAGTTTTTTTTTTTTTTAAATTCGTTAAAAAAATATTATATGCATCCCTGTAAAGTAACATATAATTTATAGGTAAAAATGCATATAATAAATGGATAAAAAAAGAATAGTAGAAAACAAATGCTTTCAATTTTTAAAAGTAATTTTTAGATTCTTAAATACTCATATATTTGAGTTTCCTTCTATGCATATGAAAAAAAAATCATTAATTTTTCCTTTATTATAATTTAGAAAAATATATATACGAATTAAATTGCTTTTGTCTAATAAATTCTCTAGTATTTTTGAAGCTATATTAGTTTTAAAAAGTACACCCCAAAAAAATTTATTATAAGGACTGAAGGTGCTTAATTAATAGAGATTGGATTTCTGAACCAATCATATCAGCCGAAAAACCTCAGGTCATTGCGTCTGGCATTCGAAAATAATAACGATTATAATATTATACTTTTGTTATAATAATATAATTTTAATAATATTATATTATTACAATTGTAAATATTTAAAATTAAAATGTACTTTTTTTCTGTTGTCAGGGGCAAAAAATTAATATGTCTGGTAAATGATATGATATTTGAGAAGATAATAAATTATATTATGCAATCTATTATGTTTTGCACGACTGATTGTCCATAGTAGTAGAGTGATCAGCTAGCGTATAGGGACGGTTTAGTTCAAATTCGCTGATGATGGCATTTATTTAGACACCACTTTGTATAAAACGTCTCGCATCGATATTTAGAATGCCTGTGGGAATATCGTAAGTTCTTTTTACCATATTTCGCCGAAATAACTGATCGTTACTTCTAAAAATCCTCCCGGAGAGTAAGGTCCTCTCCGCATCATCATTCGCATATCTATAAATAAAACACGAGGCCATTTATATATATATATATATATAGTTAATCTTCAATGAAAAGCGAAAGCCCTATGGTGAGCCAAGGCCTTCTGCCCATTGTCAGATTTTGAATCATGAGATGTTGTTTTTCTTTGCATATCTTTTGCGCTGTCAGCCCTGCGACCAGCGCTCTACGATTAATTATTAAGACCACGGTTTAAAATAGATTTCGAATCACTACAAACAGTTATGCCACAGCCGGGACTCGAACCCGAAACTTGTGGTACACAGCGCCAAAACTAGTCACTCAATCAGCAAACAGGCATATATATATACATTCAAGAGCCAAAACATTATGATCACCCCTACATTTTGCAATGAACTGGCCTGAATGACGTGGAAGGCACGTGATCAGGTGGAAGTGGTATTTAACTGGTATTAAGTGGTGGTATTAATTCATGCAAAGGCGGGTTGAAGCTGTGTTGCGCGCCAAAGGTGGGCTCGTTATTGACAGGTGGTCATAATGTTTTGGCTCTTGAGTGTATATATATATATATATATATATAATTATTTATTATCAGTGCCTTGATTTAATGTGTAATAAATCCAAACAGTAACGGAACCATTTCCGCTAATTTATTATTGTCTACTTTAAATGCTAAAGTATTTATAAATAACAAGGTTCCATTCTTGAATTACAAATGCACGATTACTTAATTATAAAGTAATCTAATATTATTGAGTCTCACGAGAATACAGCAATTCCATTGTTCTCGGGCATCATTAAATGCTTTTTTATTTTTGAAAACTATTAGTCTTGCTGTTAGCATTCTTCCGGTAATAAAATATCTCCTCTAGTATCGTTTCCTTCTTCATTCGCATAAAGCAGAACCATTTCTAAAATCTTAATAAAAACACTTAATTGGAAAACTCTTAACCCTTATGTTGAAACAAACATCCATTTATGAAGTACGATCGTCGTCTTATCAAAGGAGGAATTTCTTTTATTTCACTATCCAACATAGAGTATGATTCATAAATTACCACCACCAAATCATCCTCCTTTCAATACGTTAATCGCTAGTAAATTGAACTTAAAATTAAATTTTAATTAAAATCTTAATTAAATTAAATTAATCTTAATTAAATCTTTTAAAAATAATATATTTTCATTATCCCTAAAAAAAAGAAATAATTTAATATATAAAGTTGGAGGCTTGTCAGAACAGATGTAGCAAATATATACATGTTTATAGGAACCTGATGGCAGAAGGACTAGCACTCGGTGCCAGAGTCCCGGAGGTGCCATGAATGTGTGTAGTGGTTCGGAATACACTTTAAACCGTAGATCCGGTCTAATATGACCGTAGAGCGTAGGACTTACAACCCTACTCCTTAAAAAGATACCATCTCCTATCGCGAAATCTGCTAGTAGGCAGACGGCCACCATGGGGCTGTTGCGCCAATGAAGAAGGAGAAGGTCATAATGTGGTTTTTAAAGTGCTATAAATTATTTCATTGTTTATTAAAAATAATTACGGAAAAAATCTCACCAATCTATAAAACATAAAGACAGCAAGAATTTGAACTATTGATGAAAATTCATTTTTTTAAACCAAAAAGTTGTGAAAGATAAAAAAAAATTAACATCATATCAGAGACATTGTGCCCTTTCTTTGCTTTTATCCAACGCTTTTTTTCTTTTAAGCTATAAAAAGATAACAGCTTTCCGCATACATATGTGTATTCAGTGTTTCTAGCAAAACAAGGACGAGTTTCAATGCTAATCACATTTTTATTTTACTGCTTTAACACTTGCTTTCTTTATTTTTTTACCAGAGCAACTTTTCTGAATGGTAAAGGTTTGCGATGGTAATAACCTCCTGCACCCATCAATTAGAACACTTGTCGAGTTATTCGAAGTTATCGGCTTTGACCTTTGAACGGGTCTACTTTTTGGTTTGCAAAACTCGCTTGTTTTCATGTCTGGGGCTGCAAATGAGAATCGAGTTATTTTTGGTGTAGATGCCTGTTATAAATCGTGTTTTTAAGTTTGAAAAGTCAATTGAACTTGTTAATTATTAAAAGTATTTCTCATCGTTGCGTTTTCTTACTAGTATTTCTATTTATAGAAATAATTATAATATACAAAATTAACGAAAAGAATAATAATTTTTGAAAGTTTTAATTACATTTTTTACTCTATAATTTAATTTGATGAATACATTTTTAAGAAGAATAATAAATAATATAAATTTTGAATGTAACTTTAATTATAAATTTAATTTCAGTAAAAGTTTATTGTGAACTTGTGTATTTTAAAGAAGTTTATTTTAGTTCTTTAATCAAATAATGTAAAGAGGTTAATTAGAATTCAACAATTTGCCAGCTAAAATGGTTTTTTATACTTCTTTATAATTTTATTTACCATTTTCTCAGACTTCTTAAAATAAAATTTAGAAATTAAAAGCCATTCACTGTAACATGATTTACCATTTTATCATATTTTACCAGACTTTTAAAATAAAATTTAGAAATTCTTTTCTTTACATTAAAAATTTAATTTCAGCAAAAGTTTATTGTGAATTTATTTATATATTAAAAAAAAATATTTTAGGAAATTATTTAAAGAATTTATTTATATATTTTAAAGAAATCTATTTTTGTTCTTTAACCAAATAAAGGGAAAGAGATTAATTAAAATTAAACATTTTTACCATTTAAAATAGTTTTCTTATATTTCCTTATAACATTATTTATCATTATTTAACACTTCTTAAAATAAAATTTAGAAATACTTTCTTTAATTATAAATTTAATTTCAGTAAAAGTTTATTCATATATTTTAAAGAAACTTATTTCAGTTCTTTCATCAAATAACTTAAAGAGGTTAATTAAATATTTTACCATTTAAAATAGTTTTCTTTTATTTTTTCACTGTGGCAAAAATTTAAAAATAATTTTTTTTTAAAATACCGTAAAAATATGTCATCG
The DNA here is from genome assembly GCA_021605095.1 of Caerostris extrusa. Taxonomy (NCBI): domain Eukaryota; kingdom Metazoa; phylum Arthropoda; class Arachnida; order Araneae; family Araneidae; genus Caerostris; species Caerostris extrusa. Next base: position 7,070 of record BPLR01004556.1, on the reverse strand, counting down.
TTTAAAAAATGTAAGTGTTATAAAAGTTAATTTATTAAATAGGTTTGCGCCTATATTTAATTTGATATTATATTAATTACTATCTTTTTTTTTAACAACAAGTTTTTCATTAAATAAATAAATAGTTCATTATTAATATTAGCCAAATTATATAATGCATAAATATATGCAAAGAATTAATTGGAGCAGTATCATAATTTAAAACTTTGAATATTTATCAATAAGTAATTTACTAACTACAATTAGTAATAAATAAATGAAAATTACTAATCATACTTTTTTACCAAAAAAAAAAAAAAAAAAAAAGAAAGAAAGAAATAAATATATATATTTTTGTTTACAAAGAAAAGTAAATTTCAGCTATCTCATTTTGTGAATATTTCATTTTTTTTTTTTTTTAATCTGCAATACAAATCTATTGCACATTTTAAAAATAACTTTCATAAAATAATGGATACTCTTTCAGAATAGCAAAATATACACTTGAATGCGTCTTGAAAGTAAAGTTAAATTATTTATAAATTTCGTGAATTTATTAGCATGCATTTTTTCTTTAATTTTCAAATCTACTATGTCAGCATTGTACTTTTCTTACTTGCATTGTCTTTTTTGCGTTGTGTATAAAGTTTCATTATGAGATCACCAGAAGTTTTAGTTTCTCATGTTTTTATTTTCTCCTACTTTCAAGGTCAAAGGGTTGAATAAATATGAATGAATATTATTTTTTTTATCACTCATGCTAAGGTATTGAAATCAGAATCTGAATAATGCATAATTGACCTGTGATTTGAATTGAATAACTTTATCATTTCAAATGGATGTAATAGAAGTACAATTTATATACTTATTGATACATAGTTGTTGTTTTTTAGTTGCCCGCCTCTGTATGCATTGTATGCCCGCTTTACTTTAAATAACATAATAAGTAACTGCAAATAAAGATGAATAACTTTCTAGAACTATGCTTGTAGTAAATAATAGAAAAAAATAGAAGAATTATTAGAATTGACGGAATTATAATAGAAAAATTTAAATCTCCATCAAAGTAGGTTAACAGCTATACTAGTAAGTGTTAAAATGTCAATTTTCTCTCTCTGAATTCGTTAATTTATTATCTGAAAAAAAAAGAAGAAAATTTTTTTTTTTTTAATTAAAAGAGTCTTATTTATTTATTGTTACATTTCTCTTTCAAACAATTTAGTTCAAAATAACTTCTAATAGGAAATGTCATCATAGCTCTTTATGCATTCTTTACTTTTGTGATACATAATTAATTAATTTATTGTTTTACTTTATTTTTTTTCATTAATAATTGTCACTAAGAATTCTTTAAAAAATAATTCTTGAAATTAAAATGGTAAGTTTCAATTTATGTGTTCTTTTTAATAATTTTTTGTTCGTTTCAAAAATTCTAATTTGAAGCATTTCTAAATTATATTTTTATATATTATTTTTCTTTTCGTTTAAATTCTTTTTTAAATATATTAATTTTCTTTTCATTCTAAATTCTTTATATTCAATTTTTTTATTGTGATAACATAATAAATTTAATATGTATGTGTGTTATTTCAGTTGCCACTCTGATGTAACTTTTATAAATTAGAAATAAATGCAGGAAAATCCTGTTTTTCACAATAAAATAAATTGCTTGCCATTTTTCGAGCATATGTATTTTAGAATAAAATTTATTTAATGTCGTTATTGTTTAGAAAGAATATTGACTTTTTTATGTTATTGCTTAATATATGCAAGTTTAAATGAAAAATTAAATGATTACTGTTTTCATACATATATTATAGACATGACTTATAGCTCCTTTATTTTCTATTAAATTTTTTACAAGTGTTTTATAAAAATTTTTGCAGTATTTTTTTTGAATTATATAAAATATATGTAATCCAATATACAATTCGTAGTGGTTAGTAAAGGATTATTTTTTTTATGATCTAGAATGAATTTTTTTACATTTAGCTGATATTTTAATAACGTCAAACAAAGTTAAATATATTAAAATAAGAATTTTAGTGTATTTACTTTTAATAAAAAGATATAGAACTTCGTTCACCATTTTTTTTTTTAATTTTTAATGCAGCATTTATAAAATATATTGAATTCACTATTTAAATAATGCCATATTTTTTAATAGAGATTAATTAAAAAACGTACTTTTTTTTACAATATTCAATAACGTAATTTATCTTATCTACATGAAAAAAAAAAATTATTAAAATTAAAATTATTATGAACTCCTTTTTTAAAAAAAATCTATACGGCTTCCCTAAAATTGAAAATATGTGATAATTCTTTCCGTGATCGTTTGTTTTATTAGTAAATAAATTAGAAATTACAAAAAAAAAATTATTGCTATTTATTATTATTATTATATTTATTATAATATAAATATTAAAAAATTAAATTAGTATTATTTATTTAAAAATGTTATTATCAAAACTATCATCTAAAAGATAGTGGCTTTTAAAAAACAATTTAAACAAAAAGAAAAAATTGTATGAATCTTTTTTGAAGTAAATGTCGTAGAATAAATTTGAATTTTATTTAAATTGTTACTGTGTATAAAGAAACATTTTACATGATTTACAGGGACTGAAAAACATTTCTTTGGCAACCTTTTCCTTTTACTTACAATACAAAATTCATAAATTATTTTCAATAAATAAAACAAGAATAGAAGAGCAGAAAAAAAAAATTAATAGCAGCATTAAAAAAATCGATGAATTTTATATATCAATTTTATAGTTTTTATACATTCGCAATTTTTGCTAGCTTTAATATTTTATAATTTTCTCTCTTCTTTTAATACGATTAAAGTTTTTTAACAAAAATTATAAATAAGTTTTTGGATTCGCAATATCAGAATGGAAAAAATTTCATTTTATATAATCAGAATGTTTCCTTTCTTACATTCTGATAAATAAAAAGGTAAAATAAAAAGAAAATAAAAACCTTGCTTCAAAAAAAATACCCAATTCATTCTATCCCAATTGTGGCTTAAACAAAGTCTTAAAATAATCTTTATTCGCTATTTAAACATGTACTCACGATATTGAGTACCATTTCCCATACATTGTCTACCAATTGTGCAAAAATATACCCAACTTAATATTGTTTTTCACATATGTAGTCGTTTTTACATTTCAAGAATTTGTTTTATTAATAATAATTCCAAATCATGAAATAAAATACTATAGACAGGTAAAATTTATCATTTTAACGATGGATCGTCGAATTAATTTGAGTGTTGTCCCTTTGAAGAATTTTTTTTTTAGCTTATATCGACATCTTGTATTTTATTATTACGTAATTATAGTAAGAAAAGCAATAAAGACAGACAGACGACAAGTTTATTTTAAAATTACAATGTTTATTGTACATATAATATACTGAACAACAATACAGCCAAGAGAGAACCATATATATATATATATATATATATATATATTATATGGTTCTCTTGACTGTATTGTTGTTGAGTAATGCAAGTCAATCAAATCAAATATTGGCAGTACAATGGTATATTATATATTTTTAGTCGACCTCAATCGACCCTTAACATTGTTATATCTGTACCAGAGGTCTATTGTCTATTTGACAACCATTAATTTAAACACTACTGCAGAAAAGTTTTTGTATCTGTATAAATACTAAGCTCTTTAACTAGAAACAATTTTTTTTTTATTTTAATTTAAAAAATTCGTATCAATAACATTTCTCCGTTTCATTATATTCATTATATTTTTTTGCAAATAATATTTAACAATTTTTCAATATTTCTTCCACTTATAAATATTGTTTGTTCTTTTAACACCTAGACTAAAAAACACACTGTAACTATGCTTCCTCCTATCCACTGGCAAGAGCGCCTCTTGTGGCGTTCAGGAGAAATGGTCAGTTGGCTTGCAGACTCTCATTCGAAAAGGAAGTATATTTCGCGAATCCTGCGAGTAATTGAGTATCGGGTTTTAGGCTTAGAAGTGGAATCCATTCCACTAATCTATAATTATATGTCTTTAAATGTGTTAAATAGTATATGCCCTGTATGTGTGTTGGGTTTGTGCGTGTGTCAATAAAGCTGTGAGTTCTCCAACCTGTGCCTCAAGTATCTCAACTCAACCACACCCAATTACAATCTGGTTGCTCAGCCTACCCTCTACAATAGTAAATTGTTAATGCCGTTATGAATGTGGATAACAATTTGATTGGACAAACGTGGTCCTTAAACTGTATTAAGTGGCAGATAATAAGTATAAGCAGAATAAAAAATATAAAAATATAAATTGCATTTTCGTGTTTGTTAACCGTGGAAAACTCTTAATAGGCAATGTTAAGAAAGTAGTAACATTTTATTATACTCTCCACCGAATCTACTCGTTTTTTAAAAGCAATGCCAACCGCATATATTATGCAGATATTGAATCTAACTGCTTGCATACGAACTGGCATCATACTATCAATGAATTACTAAAGAGGCTAATTACTATAACTAATTAGTTGATTTTAGTTTTTTTTTTTTAGTTTTTAAATTCCTATTTATCTAATTGTTATATTTCTACTAATTATAAAATAATTAACAATTAATTACTGAAATAAGTTAATGAATAATAGCAATCATTAATTAAATATCTATTACTTTCTCTAGTCCAAATTGAGTCGTTGTTAACAAATAGATCAAATAAATTCAAGATACGGGGTTAGAAAACGCCTACTATAACACAGTCTATTCTCTTACAGACTTGTTTTAAATACATAGGCTATTCATAATAGCTCTGATATGAAGTGATAATGAAGATGAAATGAATGATGATGATTATGAAGTGAAAATGAAGATGCTCCATTAGCACCACTTTTTGTTATCGTAATACAATGCCGTCGTTTTAAAATGAGACAGTAATGAAGTGAGATAGCAGAATGCTTTGAGAACTTTTTTTAATTTGTTACCAAACAATATACTTATTAACCCTGTCATATTTAGGAAGATCCGTTTTCTTATAGCATAATTGCATCTTTCTTATCCTTTTCATCAGGTATTATGAACTTCTTCGTCTCTTCTGATAGGATGGTTCTTATTACAATGAAATGTCAGTCCAGATTCATGAAAGTAATAAGACATTGCTCCTACACATTGCTACTACTCCTCTACTAATAAGACATTGCTCCTACTCTACATATTACTTTATGAATAACAATTTAAATTGTTGTGAATACCTTTTTCTTACTGTAATGAGATTACTTTCAATTTCTTTTGTTGTGCTAAGAAGATTGCTTTTTAACAACACATTAAGATTTAAAGAGAGATAAATGTAATTTGTTACTACCAGAAGACGTGTTTATAATGGATGCATTTATTTACTGTAATTTGTCAAAATTTTATTTAAAATTTAAAGATTTTCTTGCTTTATTTAATATATGTATACAATAAAGGAAACAACCGTTCTATAAATAGCATGATATTAGTTTCGTTTTTAGATTTGTCTTCCTTTTTGAGATCCCTCTTATATATATTTTTTTAAATGCAATCTTTTAAAAAATGATTTATTTTCATCCTCCAAAAAAAAAAAAAAAAAAAGAGATAATCTAATATTTAAAGTTGGAGGCTTGTCTGAACGGATGCAGCTGGTATATATAGTTTTAAATAGGTAAATATAGATAAACTATGACCCATTTTTCCCCCAAATCCAATGCATCTTTATCCATGGTGTAATCAAAAATCACGAAAATATTTTGATTTTCAATTGAATAAAAATTGTAATTTGTAGGCGGATTTAAATTTTTGCAACAGCATTAATTTTTAACTGTTTAGAAATTGAAAAAAAAAAACACAACTTGTTGTTGTATGAAGGGTTAAGCATTGGGAAATTTTCTGAATCTCTATTTTCATTTACAATTTTTTTCTTCTTAAATAATTTACCTAATTAAAAAATATTAAATATTTACTAAAGCCTGTATATATTTTATGAATTAATATGTAATTTAATTTAAATGCGTGATTTATTGTATTTATAGAAAAAAATATGACTCAATCAGAGAATTAAATAATTCTGAAACTGTGGTATAAGTTTAATGAAGACAAGTTATTCAACTTTTATATGGATAGAAATACTATGAATCATTTTTATACAATGAATAAAACTATTATCAGTCGTTTTTAGGTAATGGATAAAAACTATTATCAATCGTTTTTAGACAATGGATAAAACAATTATCAATCGTTTTTAGACAATGAAAAACTATTATCAATCTTTTTTAGTCAATACATAAAAACTACACTATCAATCGTTTTAGACAATGGATGAAAATGAAAAACACTTCTTGAATTGAAAAATACAATATCCAATAAATATAAAATCGTTATGAAATATAACAAAGCGAAAAATTGGAACACTTACATTTATGAAAATGTAAAATAAATTATGCATTCGGCACTCACAAAAATCAGAACATGTATCAAAACAATTATTAAATAAAATCAGCGTTATTCCTCAAATAAAATTTTATTTTACATTTTGTTATCTTTTTTTAACACTATATGATAAATATTTACATAACTCATAATATATATATGATTAATAACTTTCATATATATTTCGCCAACTTCATTTATAAATAACAATAAAATTTTAGTCCTTTGATGTTAACAAGTCTAAGCAACCCTGATCTAGAACTACAAAAGAAAAGAAGCTAAAAAAGTAAGAGAATTAACCATCTTCCTGACCACTTTTACAAACAGTGAAGCCTGCAGTGATCCCAAAATGTTTTCTAACCCCCATTTGGTCTGTTTGACCTAATCCTTCCAAACCGAATATACAGATTGAAAAGAAAAAGAAGAAAAGAAAATGATTGATCGAATTAGCGGTATCCCGAAAGCTATTTCTGTGTTTCATCGTCTCCTGTCAAACGTAACATTTTAAACGAAAAAAAAAAAGAAAAAAGCGAAACTCGTTGTTCCGGGCAGAAAATGTCTTCCTAAAAATAGTGCCGCTCGTTATTGTTGGAGATTCGCCTTCCGGCTACGAAGATTGTGAAGATGCTTTTCCATAGGAAAGACAATATGG
>BPLR01004555.1:0-36847 GCA_021605095.1 Caerostris extrusa | reverse complement strand
GTTTAAAAAGAAAAAAATTATCTATAATAATTAGTGAGAATTTTTTTCATCTAGTTTTTCAATTGGTCGTAGAATCTAAAATGTTAATTATTAAAAATGAAATTTTATTTTTATCATAAGTAAATTCCCTTTAAATAGCATCTCATCTCCTATGACGTCATTCTTTTGAATTCGTCCAACTTGGCCACTTGCCAATTTTCCATGCTATCAGTAGTTGGACATAACTGCTGATTGCAAATTGTTTATCGTTAGAAAAATTTTATTTAGAAACATAATATATTTTGCTTGAACTTTTTGATGCTTGTTATGATTGGTAAAAACCCTCAAAACAGGGAAACCGATTGAGCCAACTACACTACAAGACTGAGGAATAAAAGACTCTCGATAATCTTATTATTAATTTGGAAAAAAAAATGTGTAAATATTATCAACGGCAATGATTGTGGCGAAGAAGGGTCAAGAAATAAATAAAATTTGTAATAAACTGCCCCACTTTCTTAATTTACCACTATTCCTGAGGAATAAAAAATGACCATGCAATGAATTTATCTAAATATTATGAATTCATTTGTAGTCGTCAATGAAAATTGAGAAAATTAGAAACATCAATAATTTCTAATTAAAATAATGAACAAGTAATATAAAAAAAAAAAATTAAAGTCAATTCTTATTTTTTTCACTATATTACAGAAAGTCCTTTTATAAATAATTTTCTCTTCATTTTTTTTAATTTATCTGCCGCCATCTATTGGCAGATATATGCAACTTAAATCTAAAAAATTAATTAATTAAATTTAATTAATGAATTAATATTTGAAAAAAACTGCATTAACATTCAGTGTCATCCACTACAAGTTCAATAAAAAGGTTTTGAACTTGAGTGGATGGATAAAAAGTATGTTATTAACGATTGAAAAATTTGAACAAGATATATAGGGGAGAGTGTGAGCTAATAGAAGGAATTGAAAAAAGACAATCATGTTTAGAACACAGATGTAACAATATTCTTACTCCAAAATTTACTATCATAAGAATTAAATATATCGAAACTTTAGTTTTTGAAAATATTATCATGTAATCTATTGCAAATTTCATAATAAATTTTAATATATTATAATTCACCATATTTCATTTTTATAACTATTTGTTATATCGATTAGAACACTGTTCTAAAGTGTAAAACATGATTTGCTATTTTTTCAATACTACAAAAATGTTATTCCAACTATTCCAGGGTCCTGCAGGCCCACCCGGACCACCAGGACCAAAGGTGGGGCTTAATTTCCATCTAGTCTTACCCGTTTTGCGAATTGAAATTGATTGCCATAATTTAGAGCATGATAAATCAAGAAAACTGATGCAAAAAATTAATGTTTTATTAAAGGGCGAAAGCGGACTAGTGAGTTACGACATTGAGGGACTAGTGTCTTTACTGGACCTCAGGTAAGTACTTTTTATCCATATATCTTTGTCCATTATGTTGTTGAAAAACATATAATTTGAATATTCAAGAAAATAATATTTAATTAATTTTTTTTTTTCCTATTCAAAGGGCTCATCTGGATCTATGGGTCCACCAGGAATGGTAAGCAGTTAGCTATTTGTTTGATATAACTAACATTAAAAAACACGTGTTTAAAATTTATCTGATTTAAACGCTTCATTTACATTTACACATTTAGCTCATTTGTAAGTGTATTCTAAGAAGTAATAAATGTATGTTACATATTTATTATATATAAATATGACCTTATAAAATTTTAAATTGTTTTACATCTATGTAAAAGAAATATCAAATATATACTTTCAGTAAATTTAGAGCAGGATGTTTTGTTTTGGTTCAGTGTTGTTCATGAGAGACAAATTAAATTATTTCTTAAAATAAAACGCGATGTTTAGCTGACCTCTTTATTGTAATTGCAAAGACAGCACTGCACAACTGCAACACATAACACACAAAACAAAATTATATAAAAAATTTGTACAAAAATCATCTTAAAAGCCAGTTCGTTTAAATGTCTTTTGTACCCTCTGTGCTCCGTGGAATTTTTGCACTTCCTTTCTGTTTCTCCCTTTCCCATTATCGGTTATAAAGTCTAACGGGCAAAAAAAAGTGCAAAATCAAAGTCAAACGTAAGGTCTTGAAAGGAGGATCTGCTAACATTGCACTCTTCCCTATTGGAAATATTTTTTGTTTAGAAAAGACACATGGTGCATCCTTCTATATCAGGAATTTCAAACTTTTTTTGGATTTAATTATAAGGAATTTTATTAATTTTTATTTTATTAATATTTAAAAATCCATGTTATGTTGTCCATGTTATTCATTTTATTAATATTTATTTTTGACAGACTCGGTTAAAATTAAAAATTTAATTTAATTGCAATTCACATATAGGTAACTGTTAACTGATAGGAAATATGAAAATCAAGTCAAGATAAATATATAAAAAAAAAAAATATTTCAGTTCCATTAATATATCGATTATTTAAGGTAAAAGTAAGGTAAATTAATTGATGAAATGTATATTAAAAGTATTTTTAATTTGCACATTAACACCAGTTTATCGATTAAACTGTCAACACCAGCAGAAATTAAATTAAATGATCAAATAAAAACTAAATTAAATATGCCCTTGAACCCTAAAAGAATATAACATATGAGGCCTAAGGGAAAACTAAGGCTTAATAAAGGTCTACTAAGGCTTAATTAACTTAAGACTTAATAAATACGCCTAAGGCTTTAAAAAGACCTAAGTGAATAGAACATTATTTATACCTTCGCTGTCATTTACCTATTTTATAATTATTTTTACGAAAATAATTATAAAATAGGTGCTATCTAACTGCGAATATTTTAAAATATATTCAAGTAGTCAAAGATAAACATAAATTTTTTTAAGTAATCTAAATTTGTTAAATCTTATGTATATTTTTAAAGTAAAAGCTGCATTTAAAAGTATAACTTACATAAGTCATTGTTTAATGTTTTAATTTCTTTTATATTTCGATAAATTAAATGAAAAGAAGAGAGAAAAAATTTATTATGACGAACAAAATAAAATATATCATTTCAAAACTTCCTACATATTCCTATTAAACAATAAAGAATTTTCACGACATTTTGGATATAAAAGAACTCTACCAATTTGCTTACAAAATTTATGCATTAGTTATATGTTGAACATTGCAAGTACATGTTAAAAAAATGAATGTAACAACAATAACGAGTACGAACATAACGATGAAAAATTTATCTGAAATGATATTTTTGCTAACAATAAAGAAATTTAATAATACATTTTTTAAAAAATCTTTAAGAACACCAGTACCATATATCTCCGAAAAGTCCTCAAAATGAAGTAACAAGTCTTCAAAGTGAAGACCTTCTCAGCGAAGGCATTTTAATTCTCGATTTAGAGTACTTGTTCGCCTCTCAGACGTTTCATTTCCGATACTTCTTAAGTGAAGGATGGCTGACAATTCTCCTTTTCGTCCTTCAGCCAGGGGAGAGGGGTCCTCAAGGAGACAGGGGGCCTCCAGGACAAGGAGGGCAGACCGGAATGCCTGGGCCTGCAGGCCCTCCCGGAATCGCTGGAAACCCGGGAACTAGAGGGGCACCAGGAATGCCAGGCTTACCAGGACCGCCAGTAAGTTTATTATCATCTCTCTATATATAATTCTTCTGTACATGTGTTTGTCACTGAACTCCTCCTAAACGGCTTGATCGATTTTGATAAAACTTTTCGTGTGTTTGAGGGGGTTCCTAGATGGTTCAGATTCACAATTTGACCCAATCGATATAATTTTCTGTACGTGTGTCACTGAACTCTTCAATTGACGATTTTGATGAAATTTTTCTGTACCTTGTGGTTTAGTTTGTCACTTGAACTCTTCCAATAGAACGGCTTGAAACGGCTTGAGATTTTGATGAAATTTTCTGTGTGTGTTTGAGTGGGTCCCTGGATGGTTTATATTCCCGATTGGACCCGGCAGGTGGCGTTGCAATCGGGTTCTTCTGTACGTGTGTTTGTCACTGATCTTTTCCTAAATGGCTTGGGCTTGACCGATTTTGATGAAATTTGTTGTGAGTGTTCGACAAAACAAAGATATTGTTTTAATGCTATCTCTTTTGATGCATGTCGCCACCATCTTCAAATGATATCCATGAAAATTAGTATACGCATATATTGGAACATGGAGAATATATTCGCGATATTTAATTTTCTACAATACATGTTTGTTTTTTTCCTTTCTTCGGCAGGACTACGTATGCCGGTTTCGGCTAATTTTTAATGAAAAATTTCAGTTTTAACAGGAGCACAATTCTTTTATTAAATATCTGATTTTTATTTATTTATATTTGTTTGTTTACAAAGTTATAAAATAATATTTAAATTATAAATTTTACCTCTCAATAAGGAATAAAGTTCTTTGGTTTTCCAAACTAAAAGTGCTAGTTTCGAAGGCCAGCAATTTTAATTCAAGTGATTTTTTAAACATTGTTTATTTAATTTCTGTGCATTTTATATACATTTTCAAAAATTGATATACTCAATAATTTTATATTTTTCTAGGGACGGGGTTTCACAGAAGAAGAAATGAGAGAAATCTGTGCAGCAGTACTGAGAGGTAAAATAACTTCAAATTTTATAAAAAATTTTCATTTTCATATTTTTCACGAAATACTTAATTAATCTTTATTTTATACATAAGAAAAATAACAGCTGTTATATTTAAATTTTTTTATATTTTTATAAAAAAAAATTTAAAAATGAAAAATAGTATGAAAGTTTTGAATAGTAAGAAAAATTTGAAGTAATGTTAAATTAAAAATATATTTAAAACTCCTCAAAAACTAAAAAATTTCATATTAGTAAATATTTTAAACATAAAGAATTAAATAAATAAAATAAATAATAAATTAATTAATTAAATTTAATACACATTTTTATTTAATATAATATAGTATATAAAAAATATATTAAACATATTAAGTTATATAGTTTGATTTGTTAAAATATTAATTTAATTACACATAATATAATTGTTTTTTATTAATTTAATTGAAATGAAAAGAATATGTAAACATTCAAATATAATTGTTTTTCATTATTTAAATTAACATGAAATTATATATAAATATATAAAATGATTTAGCAAATAAGTAGGTTCTGTGAGTATTTTGTGTAATGTAAATTAAGATTTTTAAATAAAGGCTTTTGAGAGATTTGTTGAGATATTAAGCAATACCTTTAAGAAGGATTTAGAAATTATGTATATTATATATATTACAAATGTTTGTGTGTGCATTTTGTTGTTGTAGAACAACTAGCGGAATTAACTGCGAAATTAAGAGGTCCACCAGGGCCTCCAGGTCGGGGTAAACCAGGGCGTCCAGGACCACCAGGCCTACAGGGACCATCAGGTATTTTCCTTTCTTCTGGAATGCCAATCTCGAAATCGGAAAACATAAATAAAATTAAAAAAACAAACAAACAAAAGCATGTTTCCATCAACAATTCATAATCTAAAAATGCACTATCAATTTTTAAAGTTAAGCAATCATAGTTTATATTTTAAGAAATCATATTGCTTTCTTATGGAAATAAAGAATTTTAACAATGTTCTTCTTTAATAATATAATTCATAAGAACTATGTGATATATGGTTTACTAAAAGATAATAAATTTAAACCGATTACATTTTAAAACAAAAAACAACTTTTTTTTTTTTAATACTTTTTAGTATCTTAAAATTATTATTATTAGATTTATATATAGTATGAATTCTTTATTTGGGATTTGAATTAATATCAGAAAGGTCTTGAATCACTAAATTGTTTAAATGCATGAGACAGAGACTTTTTGATTTAAATAAAGAAAATGATTACATGATGGATAAAGAAATAATTAAGCAATGAAATATTAAGTATGAAACGTATTTTTAATTAATTAATATATAATACTATTTCCCTTGCTTTTATGTTCTGTAATTTGAATATATTAAATTAAATTATTGACCTCAGAATACTTAATTTACGATGAATTCCAGCGAAGATAAATTCATGAATTGTTAATTTTCAATAAATCGGAAGAGATTTCTCTCATCAAAAATATACAATTAGAAAGAATTTATCAATTTTAATCTGATTATGAAATAAATTAATGGTGTTTCTATTGCTGTTCTAGAACATTTTATTTGATATTGAGCATGTATACCATGATTAACTGGAAGTTTAAGATATTCTTATTATTTATGGAAACTTTAAATTATTGGATTATGATGAATCAAATTTTAATTACATCTATACTAGTTATTGTTTCTTAAAGGATGTAATCTATTTTTTTAATAATTATAAATTAAAAAATATTGAAAATTTTAAAAGCCATTTTTTTTTCATAATGAATAAGGATATGTTTGTTGAATATTTATTATTCATGTTTTCATCTAGCAATTTATTTTACAATTTCAACTATTTATGAGTCTATTTATCAAAAGATAATTACATTTTTTCTGATTAAGAAAGTTTATACTATAATGATTTTATCTCAAATAAGAAAGGAACTAATTTTATTCTTATGAAATATTTGATCAATTAATTAAATGTGCATAGCAACGTCCAGAAAAATGCTTTTTTGGTGAAAATTTTTGTTTTGATTATTATAAAATAACTAATGCTTTGTACGATTTGAAAGGAAAATTATGAAACTTTTCTCATTCTAAACGATTATTTCTATCCAGATTTGAATTATTCACATCATATGAAAAATTCAGTCCTATATCAAATTGAAATTCATTCAAAATTAGAGGCATTGTATTTGATAGACTATCTAATTAAATTTTTTTTGTTGATTTTTGGTATTATGCTTTTCAAACTCTTGAGTGTCCTGATAGAATTATTTTCTCTTAATGGTAGAACACAATAACTATCCAAATATCCAATTTATGAGCTCAGTCTGATTTATATATTATCATTATTTATCCATTATTTATTATTCATTCATACATTATCATATATTAACTATAAAATCATTGTTTATGTATTTATTTATTCATTTATTACTTATCCATTATCCATTATTATTTATAATAATTTATCCGTTATTCCTTATTATTTATACATTACAATTATCCATTACGACAAAACATATCTTTGAATAGTTATAGATCAATTATTTTCATGGAAACAAATATAAGCAAACAACAGTTGAAAAAAATGTTTAAAAATATAAACAAATTTATGAGTATATTTACTTAAAACATGTTTTAAAAATTATAAGCTTATATCTAAGTATGACTTTCGTGAAATAATTTAAAAAAATATATGTGAAAACAAAAATAAATAGCAATTATATATTATAATTTGACTATTTATATTTATTATTCTGTCAGAGATTGCAAATTCACGCGAAAGAAAATAAAATTCCATACTATTTCTTGACTATTTGCATGTGAAGTGAAAAAATACGTGCGACACCATAAGAAAATCTACAAATTCATTTTTGCATTTCCATACAGCCCTTCAATGCTTCAAAACAATTGCATGTTGTTGTTTTTTTTGCCTGCATGATCTGTAACCTGAACACCCTGGATGCCCTAGTTGCCTGGCCTTAAGATTAACTTTAAAATGTAATGCATGGCTAATGTTTCTGTCCCTTCAGATCGGTATCAGGAGCTGGTGCATGGATTGCGAGGACCAAGGGGTTATCCAGGTCCTTCCAAACCAGGAAAACCTGGAAAACCCGGTAAAACAGGAATTCAAGGTAGCCGTCTTCAATATTAGTCATTGTTCAATCTAACAGAACTTGCTGCCTGTTTGAAAGTACAAAATCACTAACCAAGCATGTAAAGGAATACGTTTGATATGTATGATAAGATTTATTGAAAAGTATATTTTAAACAGCTCATGATCTTCTTTAAATTTGAAGAAAAATTATATTAATATATTTATTAAAATATATTATCTTTATAGGAAAGTTATTGATATATATATATTTTAACCTATCCTGCTGCCTGAATTTTATTTCAATTGTGTTGTTAACACAATCATTTCTACCAGTTGAAACAGGTTTACAGTCGAAATTCATTATTGCCTATGTGTTCATTAAAATGTTAAGGGTAGTTGAATGTCCTGTATTTTATTTTTTATTTTTATTATTGTGTATTTATTTTAACGTACCTCAGGAGGGGGACAACATTATAATAATAATAATAAATGTTGTATAAAATAATGAACATTTGAAAACTATAGGTTATGATAGTTTCTAAAATTGTAGCTTCCCCGATATTCAGATGCAAAATAGAAAAGTAAAAAATATGTAGAAACAAACTGGTAGTTATTTTTTCTGCGGACCACTTACATTGTGTCTATTCAATAATGGTGTAGATAATTTCTAATAAAAATGAAAGCATTAAATCTCTAGACAAGAAATAATTTTAGCTTACAGCTGGATTCTCACCAAATGATCACTCATCAGCAAATCAAAAGCCTGTGTGGACAGGATATGAAGTTTCTGATTGGCTTAGGGTTTGGAATGTGCATTCTCAGTATCTGACAGGAACCCAGCTGTAGTCATTAGTCTGCAAGAATGCTACTGATACGGCAGATACCTAGAGAATAATGAGCTAAGTTTCAGAGCCAGAGGTGCTCGATTGATAATTGTGGCCGAGGGTACTGGATTGATAATTGTGGCCAAGGAGACTAGGGCAAGATTCATAATAGGACAATTGATGACGAAACGAAAGTTTCCTTGTATGTGCTGGATATAGACAGGATAAGTCGTAATGTTTTACAACTGGACTCGATAAGGAAGATGATAATACCACCATATTCCAGGTGATGGTGTTCGTTCAAAATTGCGGTAGCGCAACTTCACCTATATTATTCCCAAAGATGTGCACTTGTTTGATCTAATACCAATGATATTCTGTCGTATAGTAATATTAATATAGTACAAAAGTTTACAGCTAGTTTAAATCTTCGAATGAGTTAAAATTTTGTTTTCTGCTCATTTAAAATGCAACATAGACATTAATATTTTAATTTGTTTGTTTATTAAAAATTTTACGTGGATTTTTGATTTTTTTTTTTTTTTTTTTTTGTATTGAGAAAAGTGTTATTATTTTTAAATACATAATTAAGTATTTATTGTTCTGTTCTTTTCGGAATTTTATCTTTTATATAGTTAATATATATCATATTAATCCCCATTATTCTAACTACAGTGCATTAAGTTTTGGGATTATTTTTCTCAGAAATCTCATATAATTTTTAATTATATAAAGGTTTTTATTTTTCTAGTTTGAAAATATTATTTGAAGTGTTTTTTTTTGATTTTTTTGTTTTTTTTTTTTTTTTTTAAAAAATATGTTTTCAAAATTTTAAACAGTTAAATAAAGACATTTCACATTACACATTTAAAATATTTATCCCTTTTAACAAATAAAAATGTAAAACATTTTAGAATGGATCAATATAACGCTCATTTATTATTAAACTTATATAAATAGTTTAATGCATTTTTGCTGTACTAGCTCTTCCACTTTTGAAATAGCTAACAAACACATCTATTAATTCATAATCTTGATTTTGTACATTTATTTAGGGATATCTGGGTATCAGAATGCACAATACTTTAGCAAATATATAATAATAATAATGCTAAATAAATTTGTCTTTTGAAAAAGCATGTTAAAAAAATTTGTGAAACATCGCTTCATAGAATGTTAGCTAGTCATACTAATGCCATGAGCTTTTCATACATTTTCCACTAAAAGTACTTTAGTAGAAAGCTAATGATGTCTGTGAATAGACTCTCAAAGGAAAACTATCAATACTAATGCAAGTTAATACGTACGAAAAACAAAATAACGTCGTCTGACATTATACTTCTAAACGAAAGGTTAAAAAAATGTACCTGGAATTTTTAACAATGTATCTCGATACGGCATTTACATGAAGTTGGGATTATTGAAAGTGATTGTTTTTTTTTTCTGTTGTAAGATTTTTAATAAGATTAAATGCATTTCATTATAATATTTATTATATTTCATTTGACCTATCTTTAATATCACCTTTCAAATTTTCTGCAATCTCACCAGTCACATTATTATTCAAAGATATTATTAAAATTATATATTTAAATAATTATTTAAATATATATATATATATATATATATATATATATATAGTGTTTTATTCTACCTACTTTTACAATTTCACCAGATATTTTATGATAATTTTATAATTAACGTATCAAATTATTAAACTCGGTAGGTATCATTGTCTTTCTACTGATTGCATGTGATCAAATACAAAATCAAGAGCATTTTAATTTTTAAAACAAACCAGCATATTTTCTTAAAAAAAAATGCATAGTTTATGGACAAATTGTTTTTCTTTTCTTTTCTGCTTTAATTGTTTTTGAAATTCAGAGTGTCAAAGTTGTAATATGTTATGAAACTAAGGTTTTTCACGTGAATATTTTTAATGAAAATTTTATGTTTCTTTCGGTAGATTTTTTTTTTACTTTTTAAAAAAAAAAAAATATTCATTCAATTTTATATGAACTTTTTAAGTAATATCTATTAAAAATATTATAAATATTCGATGCATCAGTAACACTTTTTTTTTCTAAAAAGTAGCATGCAATAAATTATGATTGATTTGAAGTAAATATTATAAAGCATTGTAATAAATTTTGTAATATTCACAAATTCAAACTGGTCTATCAGAAAGCTAATGATAAATGAATAACTAAACATATAATATAATTTTTTACTGATTATTACACTAAGAAAATTCATTTGTGTAAAATATGTATTTTCCTTAATTTTACACATTACAAATTAAAAAAAATGTTTTATAGCAACTTATTAAACAATAGTAAACACTAAATATTAAATTTAAATAGCATCAACATTATATTTAAAATAATTTAATGAATTATATAAATATACCTTAAACGTATTTAAAGGGTTTTGATACAAAAGCATCAAAATTCTAATTTATCATTCCAATCATCATTTAGTATCCAAATTCTAATTCATCCTCCATACATCATCAGCCAATTTCATCATTTTTCTTAGCGGATAAATTAATAATGGTGATCATGAATTATATTAATAAACATTATAATGAAAATAATAAATATATAAATTAAACTTAAACATGTTGAAAATTTATTATTTGAGCATTAGAATCTTTAAAATCAATTAAATTAAGGTTTATTATTTTATATATATAATGAAAATACTTCAACTTTACTGCTGGCATCATATCATTTTCGCGAATTCACCATTTGTCTGAGTGGAATACGTTTTACTCAAGTTTCCAAGCTTTGTGAATTTTGTTCATGAAATCTCTCATCTGTACAGAACATTAGAATAATCGATTTCTTTCTCATGCGTTTCTAAAAATAAACATATTTAAAATATACTTTCATTTTAGATTTCTTTTAGCCGAGAGATTATTTCTCGATAAGTGAGAAAGTCTTGTACATAATCTTGTTTAAAGTGAGGTATGTTGCCCTTAATGTATGCGAAAGATAAATAAAATATTACATGGAAGAATCATTAGTTCGAAGAGAGTATTTGTTTTCTGAATAATTCATGGTTTAACAAATTAACTATCCAAAAAATAACTTTTATAAGTAATATTTTTTTTTCATTATTTTCACAATATTATTTGCTTTTTCATTCCAATATATAAAAAAAAAAAACGATTGCTTTTAATTGTTGATTCTTTAAACAATTGTTCTTAATTAATTGTTCTTTTGTAGGAGATCCTGGTACTCCAGGACTACCGGGTGAAAGAGGATTCATGGGATTGCCTGGAATGCATGGTCCATCAGGACCACAAGGACCTAAAGGTATGTACTTTATACTAAATAAATCCACTGAATAATAATTATTTTGATTCCCAAACTGTTCTAATTCAACTTATTAAATAAAAGGAGAAATTAGTACTTTAGATGGATATTATTATAAAAACTTTTATATATAAGTAATAGTTTAAAATTCTGTAATTAGAGAACTAGTGGAGGGAGAATGAAGAGGATTTTTGGAGTCCATGATTCTGTTAGAAGATTGATAGTTACATATTAAAGTAGTTCCACTGCGGAGAAATTGGAGAACAATTCATCATTATATTATGCAACTACTTGTTCTCTAATTGAATGGCATCTTCAAATTTTTCGAGATACTTTTATATTCTACGGCACATAAATATAATTTGCCACTTATAGGCGAGAATGGAAAATCATTAATTAAATGAACTTTATAATAAATAATGCGCAAATCATCATCTAAAAAAAACCACCTGAAATATTACTTGAATTTTCTGCAATAATATCTTTACTTTAAGCAAATAATACTTCTAAAATTTACAGAATGTGATTATAAGCTTGATTGGCCTAAAATATACAATAATCTATTTGATTCATATAACAGCAACTCATATATTTGTATTTTGATTCATATGTTCATATTTTGATTCATATGTTCATATTTTGAATTATGTTCATATTTGTTCATATGTTCGTATTTTGATTCATATGTTCGTATTTGGGTTCATGTGTTCATATTTTAATTCATACTGTCATATTTTAATTAAAATGTTCATATTTTGATTCTTATATTTATATTTTGATTCATATATTCATTTCTTATTATATATACCATACTGTACTGAAAATGTTAACTTGTAAGACAGCCGCTGAATTCTGCAGGTATTTTATACCCAATCCTTCAGGTGGAAATTCGATCCCAGAATGTCAGCAAGCTAGCCACCTTTTACGGTACACAATAGATTCCAAAGCCTCTAGGTCTGAAGCCTTTGCTTTGTTTGTTGTGCATCTTTCTCCTTCAAATTAGTTCCTCGTGGAGGGGTGATTAGGATAATTAAGATAAGAAGAACATACCCGACGGAAGAGGCCATTTATGCGACAGGATATTCCTTGCATGTCACTTTAAATTGAAGGAAGGAAAGCCCCTCTATCAAGAAACTTCATTACTCGGATTAGAGGGTCTTAAGTTTCAAAAGATACTGATGGCGTACTTTTAATGGCATTCTGCTTTTCGAGCTCATTGGGACAGTTGGGTTTAGTGATTAAATAAAAATTCTGATATTAATATTTCAGTAATCCTCTGATGATTATGACTTCAATTATCTATGCGTAACTTTTTAACGCTGCATTTTACTTCAAATCAATAAAACAATGAAAGAATGAAAATTATGAAATTAAAGTCCCGTTATCAAAAGATTGAAGTAAACATTTGATTCATATATTCAGATTTTGATTCGTATGTTCATATTTTGATTCATTTCATATTTTGAGGCATTTATATTTTGATTCATATAATCATATTTTGATTCATATAATCATGTTTCGGTTCATATGCTTATATTTTGATGCATTCATATTTCGATTCATATATATGCATATTTTGACTCATATGTTCAAATTTTGATTCATATATTCATATTTTGATTCGTATGTTTATATTTTGATTCATATGTTCATATTTTGATTCATATGTTCATATTTTGATTCATATATAAATAGTTTGATTCATATATTCATATCATATCATCGATACAATACCGAATTGAAAATCTTTTTCACTTGTAAAACAGCCCCTGAATCCTGCAGGTAGTTTATACTGAATCCTTCAGGTGGAAATTCGATCTGAGAATGTCAGCAAGCTAGCCACCTTTACGGTAAACAACAATAGATTCCAGAGCCTCTAGGTCTGAAGCCTCTGCTTTGTTTGTTGTGCATCTTTCTCCTCCAAATGAGTTCCTCTGTTTTCGTGGAGGGTGATTAGGGTAATTAAGATAAGAAGAACATACCCGACGGAAGAGGCCATTTATGCGACAGGATATTCTTTACATGTCACTTTAAATTGAAGGAAAGAAACCCCTCTATCAAGAAACTTCATTATTCGGATTAGAGGGTCTTAAATTTCAAAAGATACTGATGGCGTACTTTTAATGGCATTCTGCTTTTCAAGCTCATTGGGGCAGTTGGTTTTAGTGATTAAATAAAAATTCTGAAATTATTATTTCAGTAATCCTCTGATGATTATGACTTCAATTATCTATGCGTAACTTATTAAAGCTGCATTTTACTTCAAATCAATAAAACAATGAAAGAATGAAAATTATATTAAAGTCACGTTATCAAAAGATTGAAGTAAACATTTGATTCATATATTCAGATTTTGATTCGTATATTCATATTTTGATTCATTTCATATTTTGATGCATTCATATTTTGACTTTGACTTATATAATCTTATTTTGATTCACATGTTAATATTTTGATTCATATATTTATATTTTGATTCATATAATCATGTTTCGGTTCATATGCTCAAATTTTGATGCATTCATATTTTGATTCATATAATCATATTTTTGATTCACATGTTAATATTTTGATTCATATATTTATATTTCAATTCATATAATGATGTTTCGGTTCATATGCTCATATATTGCTGCATTCATATTTTGATGCATTCGTATTTTGATTCATATATTCATGTTTTTACTCATGTTCATATTTTGATTCAAATATTCATATTTTGATTCATATATTCCTATTCTGATTCATATGTTCATATTTTGATACATATTTTTATAGTTTGATTGATATATTCATTTCGTATATACATATTGAAAAACTTTTTAACTTGCAAAACAACCACTGAATCCTGCAGGTAGTTCATACTCAATCCTTCAGTTGGAAATTCGATCTCAGAATGTCAGCAAGCTAGCCACCTTTACGGTATACTACAATAGATTCCAGCAGCCTCTAGCTCTGAAGCCTCTGCTTTGTTTGTTGTGCATCTTTCTCCTTCAAATTAGTTCCTCGTGGAGGGTGATTAGGGTAATTAAGATAAGAAGAACATAGCCGGCGGAAGAGGCCATTTATGCGACAGGATATTCCTTACATGTCACTTTAAATTGAAGGAAGGAAAGCCGCTCTATCAAGAAACTTCATTACTCGGATTAGAGGGTCTTAAGTTTCAAAAGATACTGATGGCGTGCTTTTAATGGCATTCTGCTTTTCAAGCTCATTGGGACAGTTGGGTTTAGTGTTTAAATAAAAATTCTGATATTAATATTTCAGTAATCCTCTGATGATTATGACTTCAATTATCTATGCGTAACTTATTAACGCTGCATTTTACTTCAAATCAATAAAACAATGAAAGAATGAAAATTATGATATTAAAGTCACGTTATCAAAAGATTGAAGTAAACATTTGATTCATATATTCAGATTTTGATTCGTATATTCATATTTTGATTCATTTCATATTTTGATGCATTCATATTTTGACTCATACAATCATATTTTGATTCACATGTTAATATTTGGATTCATATATTTATATTTCGATTCATATAATGATGTTTCGGTTTTTGATTCATATGCTCATATATTGCTGCATTCATATTTTGATGCATTTGTGTTTTGATTCATATATTCATATTTTTACTCATGTTCATATTTTTGATTCAAATATTCATATTTTGATTCACATATTCCTATTCTGATTCATATGTTCCTATTTTGATACATATTTTTATAGTTTGATTAATATATTCATTTCGTATATACATATTGAAAACCTTTTACTTGCAAAACAACCGCTGAATCCTGCAGGTAGTTCATACTCAATCCTTCAGGTGGAAATTCGATCCCAGAATGTCAGCAAGCTAGCCACCTTTACGGTATACTACAATAGATTCAGAAGCCTCTGCTTTGTTTGTTGTGCATCTTTCTCCTTCAAATTAGTTCCTCTGTCTTCGTGGAGGGGTGATTAGGGTAATTAAGATAAGAAGAATATAGTCGGCGGAAGAGGCCATTTATGCGACAGGATATTCCTTACATGTCACTTTAAATTGGAGGAAGGAAAGCCCTCTATCAAGAAACTTCATTATTCGGATTAGAGGGTCTTAAGTTTCAAAATAAAATGATGGCCTAGTTTTAATGGCATTCTGCTTTTCGTGCTCATTGGTACAGTTGGGTTTAGTGATTAAATAAAAATTCTGAAATTAATATTTCAGTAATCCTCTGATAAGTATGACTTCAATTATCTACGCGTAACTTATTTCACCTTAAATCAATACAGCAAGTAAGAAAATATAAAAATTATGAAATTAAAAGCTATGTTATCAAAAGATTGGAAGTAAACATTTGATTAGTATATTGAAGGTTTCATAATTTTATTCCAATAATATCTATTCTTTTAAACAAAGTAGCATTAGATACTATGACATAAGCATAGATTTAATAAATTACTAATATATTTAGCTTGATACTGCTTTAAAAAACTCATTTGGCTAATTATATCGATTTGAATGTTAATCATATTATAATCTAATTATACCAATCTAATTATATTGACTTGTAAATGAATTCATAGACAGTCGCTAATTAATTGTATGCTTTTGTATTAATTTCCTATACTATAAGACTTAACAACATGCAATAGTAAAATACTACATAGAATAAAGATTATAGGAGCTATTTATTAGGTAATTTTTCTGCATGGAATGGCAGAACAATGCATTTATTATAGAATTAAAAGGTATTACCCAATACGTCTGGTTATAATCTCATATGCTTTGCTGTAAATAAATTAATTTAAAAGAAATCCTAATTATATAAATCATATAAGTTGCCGATAATAAATACAATTTTAAATATCTACAACCAAGATTATATTCCTCCCTATGGTTTTCTTACAAAAAAAATTATCATTCGTCTCTCTCTCTCTCTTTCTCTTTTATCGATTAGTATGTTTGAAAAGTTTCAAACTGGTTTAGTAATACATCCCCAAAGAGTACCCACAGCAACTTGGACTACCAACCTTCATACGCAAAACATATTACCCTGCGTGCATTGGGAATTGAGCAAATGGTTTTGTTTTGCCTATTTGTGTTACAAAATTCGCGATTTCATCGCAAAAAAAAAAAAAATATTAGCAAATAGGGAATTAGGAAACTCTGACATCAAGTATTTGATAAAATTCTTTAAATTTTATGAAGTTATCGCAATAAATTATTTGAAGAATTTTGATAAATGAAAAAGAAGAACATCACTGTAAGTCCACGAGGAATAAAAATACATCCAATAAATATTTCCAAAAATGTAGAAATCATTTCCATGTGCAGGAAGATCATTGGATAACATTCCACATCATTACTGCCAGGAACGGAATAAACACCACATAAAAATCTGCTAAGAATTCTGTCAGCATAATGTGGATAAACCTTCCTTCAAATTCAACACGAATCCCTAAACGGAAACAAAATTGATGTACCTGTTCCGGTGTACCTGTGGGGTAAATACACCCTGAAAATCTCCATATATTCATTAGAGATTAAAAATTTACATTTCTGTTGTTGCCTCCATCACAGAAGATCCACAATTCTGTTTAAAAAGCAGATTCTAACTTACACAATGCATTAAAAAAATTTTTTTTAGGTTTTATTACACATATTCCAAAGAACTAGCCAAAAATAATTGACTATTGACGGAATAATATATATCTAAATGTGCTTGTTTTTAAAGTATCATATGCTTAAAAAATGAATTCCATTGGAAATTAATTATTTACTTTTATCCAGTCAAAATTTACTGTCATCAATTTAACAACTGAAGGAAAACGTAGAATAAAATTTTAAAAATGGTAAACAATAATCCTGGATTTTAACAAATTGTAACTGGAAACGAATTTTGGTACTTCAGGATACAAGATGGCAACCATCTGCCAGAGTGAAGAAGCTTTTCGTTACAAATATAGAGACTGCAAACCTATGTTGACATTTTATAATTAAAAGGAATAATTCACTAGGATTATTGATGGGAACGAAAAACTCGCATGTTTTATTAAGAAGTAAGAGACAAATCTTTGAAGAAAATCAAGCAAGTTAGACCAGAAAAGCACAATAGAATTATTGGTTTCTGCTGGACAGGAAAACGCCTTCACAGAATCTCATTTCATTATCTTCAAGCAATTTAAAGCAAAAAATATATAATTGATCAAACCATCCTTTTTGTTTTTCTAGATTTACCACTGCAGGCTACTTCCTGTTCTATAACAGGATATCTCGTGCAATTATTTTTAATTCCGAGGAAATATGACAAATCACAAATATCATAAAAATTTAACAACCTATTTAAGCACTGTTACAAAAGATAAAATCCACGAAGGCATCAAGAATATCCATGAACATGTGGAGCGATGTATATATCTGCGATGAATATATATTGAAATTTAAGTAATAAAACTTTTCTTTTCTTCAATATTGGATATTATACAAATTTATCCTTAAAACTCTCGAGATACCATGTATTCTAAAAATGACAAGAAAGTTGAAAATGCTGCACTTCTGTGCAAAGGAACTAAAATGTTTGAAATATTGTTGATACATTAATAAATAATAACATTTTTTTTGTAATTAGAGCTGGTCTAAAAACGTTTTAATATGATTTCATATATATTTATGAATATAATTTATGCTTTGTTCTTATTTTTGTCTTTCAACAAAATGTGAGTGAAAAGGAAAACGTAAAAGTTAAAAAATTTTATGTCTTATATTACGAGAATACTTGTGGTTTTTTTCCATAAATCTAATGATTACATAACTAGTCTAATGATATTTTTAGTGATTAATTATTTATAATTGTAATAATCATATATTTATGAATTTATGCATACAAGTAGATATAATAATCTATTGGGTATTCATTTTAATCAAGTTACATATTTAGAGATATACTAAACATAAAAAGTAATAATGAATTATATGACAAACTTCATAATTTAGGTATACATTTTATAAGAAGCACAAATGGTTAATTTAGATCAGCCATTCAGAATGTTTGAAAATAACGGAATTCTTACTAATAGTAATAATCAAATTAACAACATAAGAGGAATGCAGTCTTCCTGTATATTAGTATCCCATAGAAAGTTCGATTGAAAAAAAATAAAAATAAAAATTTCATTAATGAGATAAAATTCTAGAGAAAAAAAAATACGTAAGAAATAAATCCTTTATTTGCTTTAGGATAAATATTTAAAATATTCCTGATTTTTTTTTTTTTAATATAAAAGTTTAGTATTTGGAAGTATTAAAGAAGATAAAACTTTATATCCTTAATACTTCTAAAGATTACTACTTGATATAAAAGTTTAATTTCTTAAGATTAGAAAATTTTCCTTAAATAAAACCAAGCATTAAGATAAAAGGGAAAAAAATTTACCTTAAGTATTTAAATTTAAATATATTTTATCGTAACTTTAATATTTTTAAATACAGTACAGATTTTTCCAAATAAACGAATACAGCAAGATTTACATAATTTTATTATATTTATTTATAATATATTTATATATTCAATAGCCATAAATGCTAAGTAAAATCAATAAAACGAAATTCAATAAATGCATTTCAAAACTTCTCGACAGCCTTTATAAAAATATTGATGTAAGAAGCCTGTAAAATAAACATGCAAAATTATTTACTATTCAAAGATATTTTTGAGGGACTCTTTATAAAAGGCTTTTTGCCTATTCTTTTTTAATGTTTGCAAAATATAGGGTGATTATAATTAAAAGTCTCACTTTCAAAATGATGTAAAAAAAATCCACTCTTCACAATGAGCTCAAATTGGAACTGAAGATACTTAAAGAAGGGGGAATGGTACTGCATCAAAAAAGTTCCAATGTGTATTAATAGATGACGCTCTAAGTGGCATAAAGAAAGTGAATTCGGTTGCCTGTGATAGTTTGAATAAAAATTATAACAACGTATTTGGTATGAGTTGCACATTATATCAACTATAGAGTTCAATGTGCTTGATTGTTTCGGTTTTTTAACGGAAAAAATGACTTCCTAATCATTTAACAGTTGTGACACTGTTAGTGGAAAGCCCATCCACAACGGCAAGATCATACCAAATCGGATGGGAAAAACCGGTAGAACTTTTTTTGGAACTTTTTTTGATGCCATACTGCTTCCCCCTTAAGTATCTTCAGTTAAAATTTAAACTCATTATGATTTTTTTTATAGCATTTTGAAAGTGGGACTTTAATTATAATCACCCTGTACATGATATGATGAATATACTACCATAGATTGATAACAATAAATGTATTTTATTTCAGATAATTTTTAAAAAATAAGATTTTCCAATATTGAAAAGGTAATAAAATAAAATAAAATATACACAAAATGTAATTATGTCTTCATTAAATAATCATTAGCAACAAGTCAAATGCTCTGAAAATCTAAATAATCTATGAAGACCTAGATAACTTGCACAATATGAATTAGATCTGAATTACGATGTTTTTAAATTAAACTTTACAAATCACTGCATTGTACCGTTCATCATTGCACTATTAATCAAATCAAGTCTTTAAAACATCAATCATAATTTATTTTAGAGAAACTTTAATTTAATTTGAAATTTAGTAAATAAATATTAATGACTCGAAGAATTTATTGAGCTAATTTAATGTAAAATTAATATATGTCTATGAATGAATGAATTTTTTAAATACCATAAGAAATAAATTTCATCTATAGTAATATTTTTTCTAAATTACTAAATATTTAAAGATATGATAATGTTAGAAATAACAGAGTTAGAATTTATAAAAAATTTTACGATTAATTTGTAGATTATCACTTTCTATAATGCTGACATTATTAGAAAGGAAAAAAGAAGGCGTCATTTTAAATATATTAGTGGAGGCAATTTTTAATCTTTAATAAAGCACTCAAGTTCATTACGATTTTTTTAAGACTTCAAATTATCATATAAAATCATATTAAATCATTAAAACCATCACCTTATTAAATCAGATCAAATAAAGAATATTTGTAAAAGCAAGGAAGACAGAGGTCTTGTTTTTTAATTGGATTAACATAAATAGAAATTATAATATTATGCATTCAATTCTAATTTATAATGTTCTCTTCTGTGAAAAAAAAAATTAATAGAATATTGAAATTTGTTCTAATTTTATAATTTCCTCATGACGTGGAAAAATTATAAATATTTTAAAATTATAATAATAGTTTAAAAATAAAAATTTCTGCATAATTGCTTAATTTCTGCAACATTGCTACATAATTGACATTTTTTTATGTTATAGAAGTTCTTTATTTGTAGTATATGCATTTAAATTACATTTATTTAAATTTATAACTGATATAGTTTTTTTATTCACTTTTTACAACTAGAGAATTTTTTGTTTTCTATCTTTGTAAACAATAATCATGTATTAAAGGTTTGAGTCACCATATTATATCTATATATTTATCTAAATTGCATCTTAAACACTCGTGAAATCTCGTAAACTCGTGTTTTCGTGAAATCTTAAATTAAGGAACTATTTTATACATATCGAGAGGTATACATATTTATTATACATACCGAAATATAAAAATATATAAAATATATATATATTTATGTATATATTTTATACACATCATACATTAAATGTATTTATTTCAAACGGGCTTCTTAGTATACTTTCTATACTACTATAATACTTTTATTGCAAGTATTCTTTTCATACTACTACAACACTTTATTCTTTTCATACTACCATAATACTTTATTGTAAGTATATTTCGCTTAAGTTTGTGGCAAATGTTCAATTTTATTTTTTTGGCCCATTGTACTAATTATTTAATGTAGCGTATTCAAAGGTTTTTTGGAGTATTGCATGTATTTGCGTCTATAGAAAACTCACGAAGGACAATCAACTAATTTATTTTATGGAAACAAATTTGGTATTATGAAAAGTTACAATTACCCTTTTCACCACTTTGGTACGTGAGTGCGTTGTAGGATAAGGTCTGTAGCTGTTGGAAATCGTTTCTCTTGAGAACCATAAAAATTACTCGGATAATACAGCAACAAAAGCCTTTGTTCTTTTAGACATCTTTGAAAAATTATAAACAAGATAAGCTGCTTGTACTTAAGAAATTAACGTTTGTTAAATATTTATGAGAACAACCTATCCAGACAATGATTTTCCAAAAATGTTATTAAGGGAGGTATTTCTAAAAATGCCAAAATTCATGGCAGAATAAATATTTTTATACTATGCAGCATTACAAAATCTTTTCTCTGCTTTTTTTAAAAAATGGTATTTTTGTATAAAAAAGAAGTGCATTGTTAAAGGCTGCAATTCTACAGTTTAATTATCGGCTAAATATGTATATTTATTTATTTTTTATTTAGGGGGCGTGACAAAGTATTTCCGAATGAAAGTGTTCATAAAATATTAAGTATTTTTAGAAACTGTGGCTCTGTTAAGCTTTTATTTAGTTAACGAATCAGTTTTCCCTGGCTTTAATTTTCGTACATACTTATTTGCATCTGATTAGAAGAATTGCATTTTACTTAAATAGCCAAGGTTTATAAAAGGAAAAGTGAGATTAATTTATTTCATAACATATAGTATTAATTAATTATTAAAAAGGTTACTTCATTTTAACAGGTGATTATATAGTATATTATTTACATACATTTACTTAAAAACCTTTTTTTCAAACTTCTGCACAATTATGATGTCTGCGAGATTTGTATTGAAAAATGAGACATCCATTTTATATTCATTTGATTAGCACATTAAAATGGTAAATTTTATACTCTTTACAACCAGTTGAACCAACTTTTGACTATATGTGTCGCATAACCTTTCTTTACCAACAAATTCAGAAAAAATGTCATTTCTGCAAAGTAAATGGCAAAGTTTCAAAAAATATCTCCTAGTGAAATTAACAGATTTGATTATTTAGACGAAAATTATACGTGGCATTAATAGTAAAAATGTGAAAATTGAGTCATATGTTCAAAAAAAGTAAATTTTGTTTAATCTCAAAAAATGGTATAGTTATAAAGTTTTCAAATCAAAATTGAATAGAAATGTTTACTTAAAGAGGAATACCTTTTAGTGAAGTCATCCTTTATGTTTTTTATATTGGTATTCAATTGAAAATAATTAGTAAAATTATGAATAATAAATAATCAGCATTAATATTAAAATATATTATGTAACAATCGGAAATTCATTTGAGAAGAAGTTTGGATGAAAAATGTGCAGTTTATCAAAATTATCTTTTAAATTAGATAATTAGTCAAATTAGATAAATATGCATTATTAAATTAAATTGTATTATTTTATTAGGGCTTAAATGCAATGTCAGATATTTTTATTTCATAGAAGATTAATTTTGAATAAGGATTTAATATTTTTCATCGACAATATTCTCAATACAAGAATAAGGACTAATTTATGAATTGAATTCTGAGTTTAATTATTTTGTTTTCATGTTGAACTATCTGATATTTTTTATTAATTATATATATAGGGGATCGCTACAATTTAAAAATGTGTTGAATATAAGATTCTGACATTGAAAATTTGTAAACTATGAACATTAAAATTTCTTCCTTCCTTATATTACTTAAATATTCAATTGCTGTAACAATAAAATAATTTATGCATTGTTTGCAAATATTTTTATTAGCCAACGGCCATACCATGCTGAATATACCGGTTCTCGTTAGATCACCAAGTCAGTACTTGGGTGGGTGACCACCTGGGAACACTGCGTGCCGTTGGCATTCGCAAATTTGGGACCTGAATGGCCGAGTGTCTAGTGCTCTGGCGCTCTCGGTGCCACAGGTTTCGGGTTCGAATCTCGGCGGTGCCATGATGTTTGTAGGGGTTTGGAATGCACTTTAAAGCCGTAGGTCTCGGTCTCCTATGACTGTAAGAGCGTCACGGAGCCAAAGTCAGACTTCTACCTACGGGTGCTCCATCACAACAGAAGCTGCTTCCTTCCCCTTCAATCATGAGTACGTATGGGCTCGTGGGCTTGGCAAGCCAAATGGGATAAGAAACAGCAAACAACAAAACATATTTTTAAATAGTTATATATCATTTCAATTCATTCATGCATTCATACTTAAATGGAAATTTTTTAAAAAATTATTATATATCTTTGTTATGACTGCTAGTATGACTACAAAAAATATTATTAGATTCTATGTAACCACTTTGAGATAATTATGAATATACTGTGCATCATGAAAACAACTTCTTTACCTCTTGTAGGTGAAAAAAGGTGACCGAGGAGATAGGGGTCCCGAAGGAGTTGGAATTGAAGGACCCATGGGTCTCCGTGGAGTACCAGGTAATTTATTTAAATCAGTGTTGTATATTAAATTATTCTTGAGTCATATAGATTCCAGATTGTTTTTAAAAAAGAGAAATTCATCCAATGTAAAATTAAACTTCCTTGTAATATTTTAGTTATTGAATTACAATATATGTCAGAAATCTTCAACTTCGAGGCTTAAAAATAATCTCAGTTAAACTGAACTTCATTCATAATATTGGAAATCATTTATAGACAATGTTCTGTAATGTTTGAAATTTCTTTTTCAATGTTGATCTTCAAATTTTCTGATAAATTATTTCAGGACCCAGTACCCTTTACTTTTCTTGAGAAGAAAAGAAATTGGGAAAAAATGTATATATATGCATCTATAATTAAATGTGTTATAAATATCTTAGTCAAACTGGGCATATTCATAATACTGGTAGTAATATAGCAACGTAGTAGAAATTGTTCTCGAATATATGAAAATCTCTTTTTAATGCTAATCTTCAAATTTTCTGATGATTATCACAGCATCTTTTATTTTTCTGGGAAGAAAAAAATAATCGGGTAAAAGTGGATATATACGACAACTAAAACTAAATGTGTTAAAAGCATCGTAGTCAAACCAGAATTATTCATAATATTGGTAGCAATATAGCTACATAGTAGAAACTCATTTGTTCTCTAATATTTGAAAATCTCTTTTTCAATGATAATCTTCCAATCTTTTAACGATTAATTTGGACTCCTTTGATTACAATATAACTAATTTCATTTGTATTGTTATCCTCGCATTTAAACAATCCTTTTCGTTAAATATGAAATTCGATCTAAATATGAAATAAACTGTTTGTTTGGATCAGGGTAAATTCAATATATTTATTTTTATCAAACAATATACTCCCGTTTTATTGCAGAAAATATTTCTACTAAAATGTGAGAAATTACATGTCACTACAAATATAACTTAAAATAAAAACTTAATGGATATTATGAACTATATTTCATAATACAAAAAAAGGTCTAAAGAATTATAATATTATGGTATAACTGAAAATAAGATTCTTTACATTTATGGTATAATTGAAAGTAATTTCTTTACATTTAATTCTTAAAATTCTTACAAATTTTTGTCTTTACAAGTTGTTTTCAAAGTCTTTTCATTCTTTTCGTGTACAGCATAAATAATAGCGAAAAATTCCAGCCTATTCATTAAGAGAAGGCAAGTATCAAGCCCCTCTTCAAGGAAATTCCCTCGGAAGTCGACTAATTTATTACACTAGAGTTTCAAATTAAGGAAATATGATAATTGATTAATACCGGGGAAGAATATACTTCATTATGGAGCACGATACATTAAATCTTTTTTCCAATTACCATACCAGGTCTGAATTCATGAATATTTTCCCAAATACTTCCAGATTGATATTATAATCTTTTGTTTGTTGGTCGACGTCTTATGGAATAAATAAAACATGAGATTGGAATATTCAATTAAGGATTCACCATTTCCTTTGACTGTCCTTAATTTTGGTATTATGTAACTTTATCATGGTGCATTTATACTTACTAAATTAGATTTGTTTTTGGTGAGTTTACTAATAATGCCAATGAGTTATTGAATTAGAAATTTGGTGTGTATAATTTATTTATCGTATTTTGCTACAATTCACTGGCGTTTATTCTTCGATATAAAATGTCGTTAAATAAAGGCATTTGCAAAACAAATACTATCTTCTCATCAAATTAATTATCGAAACTACAGTTTTTTGTTACTAAATTTTAATTATAAAGAAACTCTCACCTTTACCACGGTTTTAATGGGCTACAGTTCAATAAGAATCTTAGAAAATTCCGAATTAAGAAATAATTTGTTGTAATATAAAAATCGAAATAAACACTTAACATGTTAGACTATATGTCTGAAAATTTTATGGTGCCATAATAGTTTTTCAAATAAACGTACACATAGGTACGCAGAGTCACCTGTATAGAATAGAATTGGATGACATTGATATTTGCGACTATGACTGACTGTGAGCATATCAACATAATGACCTACGGTTCTTAACTTTCCTTTTGTTTTGCCGTTTGTTTTGCCATTCTTTACTGTATTGGGCAGCTCGTCGACTGATGGCCAAGTGGTCGGAGACAGGCATAGGTTTAAAAAAACCTTCACATACTGAAAGGAAGATAGAAGTTCAGATTTAATCAAGTTATGCAATGTTCATCTTGATAATTTATAAACACCAAAAAGAACTCTTAAAAATTATAAATGAATAATGTGTTCGGATAGTGTAAATGATGACTACTAAAGAACTATAGAAAATAGAAATTAAAATTCTTGGAAAATTTCCATACAACGCCAAACATGGTAGTTCTGTACATTTCATTCTGAGGGCAAATCATTCAAGCATAATATTACATTTCATTTCAATGGCAAATAATATAATGGCCTAATATTATAGTTCATTTCGCTGGCAAATTACTTAGCGGAAGAAGTATTTAATATTACAGTTTATTTCAATGATAAACTACTCCGATAAAGAAGTGCATAATATTACAGTTCATTTTGCTATCAAATTATTCGGAGAAGTGCATGATATTATAGTTCAATTAGTTGGCAAATTACTCGAAAAGCAGTGTATAATATTAAAATTCATTTCGATGGCAAATTTCTCTGAGAAAGAAGTGCACAATATTACAATTCTTTTCACTGGTAAATAACTACAATAAAGAAGTGCAAAATATTACAGTTCATTTCACTTCCAAATTACTCCCAGAAAGAAATGCTTAATATTACAATTCATTTCACTGGCATATTACTTCGAGAATAAAGTGCTTAATAAAAAATATGTGCTTAATAATAATTGAATAAATTAAGTGTGAGTAAGTGTGAATAAATTAAGTGCTTAATATTAAAGTTCATTTCGATGGCAAATTGTTCGGAGAAAGAATTACATAATATTACTGTTCATATAGCTGGAAAATTACTCTGAGAAAAAAGTACATAATATTACAGTTCGTTTCGTTGGCGAATTACTCCGAGAAAGAAGTGCATAACATTCTACATAATTGTCCTGATAAATTTGTATAATATTACTTTGTCAGACGGTACAGAAGCTGTTTTCCTTCCATAAAATATCATATTATACAATAAAACATTCGTTTAAAACATTTATTTGATTTCCAGGTCCCCCCGGGTCCACCTGGAGTTGGCCTACCAGGACGCCCAGGAGAACGAGGACCAGTTGGAAAGCAAGGCATTGCTGGAATGAGAGGACCCCCCGGACCTCAAGGACCAGCCGGTTATTGTGAACTGTGCAGTTATCAGGGGGCTGACATTATGAATGTGCTGCACGCAAGAGGGCCGCCGTCGCAAGAGAAGGGACCAACGAACTAGACAAATCTGACAGCAAGGCAATTATTTATCGTTGAAAGCATACTTTTCTGTCTCCAAGTTCAATGCATATCCACCAGAAATTGAAAAACATCTAAACCAAACATAAGGACAGTTTCCGTTTATAGTTTGAATATATAAAGTAAAGTATTGGGATATAGTGTGTAATAAGAAAATAAAAATATAGCTACTAACATAATTTTAAAATTTATAAAATATAAAATTTTACTAAGGGATCTAATTTTTTGATGGTTAATACTAAAATACATTTAGGCAAAATTAATCCATATATAATGGATTTTATTTTATTTATTTATTTTATTTTATTATTTTTTTTTTGTTATAGATTCATTCCACAGAAAATCACATACAAAAGATGGAATTCAAAAGATCACTGATTTAAATTCAACAGTTAGAAGATTTAAAATGAAGATGAAGATTTAAACTTAGTGATAAGTTCCTTATTTTCCTAAAATCTTATCAAAAAGTAAAAAAATAACCCTAAAAATGATTTAAAAAGTATATGATTTAAGAGAACAGGATAATATTAAAAATTATTTTAGTTTTATTGATTAAATTTTAAAAAGAAAATTAAATTTATTTAACGTTTTTAAATTAATGATCAGTTAATTTTGAATATTAATTATAACTATTAAAAATATCAGAATAATAATGATTCTGAATTATAATATATCGGAATAATGATTTAGGAAAGGTTAATAAAATAAAATTTCATTTTTTTCTAAGAGTTTCCTTTTCTTTAATATTTCTCCTTAATTTTTATTTTTATTTAAACTTCTTTTTTTGCATTTCCTTTTTTAAATATTTTAAAATACTTTTATATGTAATACAAAATATAATAAAAGCCAAAGTAAAATTAAAATCATGGTATATTTTGTTACCTACATCTTTCAATTGAATTGTAACATATGATACATACAAAAGAGATTAAATTCAACTATAATCATTTCACTAAATCAAATTTAATCTATTTTACACTCTATTATTCATTCCTTAAGGTACAGAAATAAACGACGTTAGTAATACAACATTCATCATGATTTCATCAGAACTATTCCACACCAGATAATGAAATGGGTATATTTTACAGTAATGAACCAAGTTAACTCTTTGTATGTGAATGCATAATTTAATGTTTGGGGAATTTTGATAAAGAGTGTCAGATAAATTCTAATAAATGGATGCATTTTGTTAGCGATATGACTCCATGGTGGCTACTTATGATGATACTTTTTTTGTTTGTTACCTTCATCTCATGTATGTTAAAGCTGTATGTCTTTTAGAAAAATTTATAAACTGTTTTTATAATGTAAAAACGCATTTGTATGTTGCTCAACTAAGCACTGCCATCTGTTTTTTTTTATAACATTTTACGTTGTATTAGTGATTTCTTCTTATGTAGTATTGTGTCGTTATTTTATAGATATTTCCTTTACTTTTGCTGTTATCAACTGAAATACATCGTAGTGAACAGCAACGACCAATAAAAAACAAGTTATATATATAGAAAAAGTTTTTTTTAAAGTCAATTCCTACTTTTTTTTCACTGTTTGGCAGAAAAGTCCTTTACAAATAAAGTTGAGATTTTCCTCTTACATCTGGCGCCATCTATTATTAGATACATGCAACTTAAATCTAAAAAAATCGAAAGTTAATTAATTAAATTTAAATGAATTAATATTTGAAAAAACTGTATTAACATCCAGTGTCATCCACTACAAGTTCAAAAAAAATGTATTTGAACTTGAGTGGAGGAATAAAAAGTATTTTATTAACGATTGAAAATTTGAACAAGATATATATATAAGGAGAGTGTGAACTAATAGTAGGAATTGAATAATTGATAGCTTGCATTGAGAATGCTTGCTATTTTTTATATATTTATACAAATTGATATTAATATATTGTAAGAAATTATTAAATTTTAATTGGTAAAAAACATTGTTGGACTGCTGTATATTGTTTTGTTTTAACACTTTAATGTTTTTAAATATATGTATATATATTTTTATAACTGTTTTTCCTCGTGTGGTGTAATACAAAAATAATGCTATTTTTCTCTGATAGCTTCTTTTATAAATAAAAGGCTTATGTTTCTAGAATTTGATGTGGCTACTTTTTTTTCAAAAACTATGCTTAAATTCACGTAAATACTTTGCAGTCGTCCCTCGCCATATCACGCATATCAGGAGACAAAGAAAAGTGTGATTCAAGGACTCGCAGTGCATTGAGGAGTTTCTGCGTCTTATCAAAGATTAATGATTTTTCTTTTAATGGTACTTGCTGGTGAGAGTTTCTGGCTTCTTTAATTACGATTTTTATTATAATAATTTATTAATAAATTATAATAGTACAGTAATATATTTTATTGGATATACAAATACTCACATCGATTTAGGGGCCTGGTGGCCAATTGACTAGAACTCTGGCCTTTGATGGCCACCAGGATTGTGCCTTTCAGGTTCAAATCCCGGCTGTGGCATGGATGTTTGTTAGTGGTTCGGAATCCACTTTAAACTGTAGGTCCCGGTCTGTTTAGCCCAAAGTATACACAAGGTGATAGTAGAGCGAAAACCAAACCAAACCCTGTCTAATTAGTCTAAAATGAGCACAAAAAAACCGTAGAGCTAGCCAAATCAAATCACATCGATTTAGACGGCGGGCTTAAGCGCCTTGTATCGGCAGTTAGGCTACCCAATGAGAGTTAGCCGGGGTTTCTCCGTGCAACACGCAAACGCAGAACAATTACCCCTCAGAAGGCATTGCCCTTCTTTCATCACCTTTGGTGGATTTTTCTTGATATATATATATATATATATATATATAAAGATATATATATATATGCAGGTATATATATGTATATATATATATACAGGTAGGATGTGTCAATTTGGTCAGAAAAGGTAAAAAAAAAATATATTTCATACGAAGAAACATTAATTAAAAATGTTTACACATACTACATATGTTGCATACATAAAATCGTAAAGTTGGAAATCCCATTTTAAAAAACGCATGGCCAGTCTTTTTACCAGTACCAATGTAATAACGTTAATATGTATGTAACGTATTTTAGCCATTGCATTTCGAAATTGCAGTGTTAATTGTGACAAAGTCTGACATCGCTATTCGCACTTCCTGTGAGGAATTTTCCTGTTTTTCGCCCTTACTATAGTTGCACTTCAGGTAATTATTCGTGAAACGGTCCTGAAATGCGATATCTCCACCTCCTTTCTATTTGTTAGATATACTATTGTCATACTATTTATAATCTGTAGAATTTTCTCTGTATATACAGTGGTTACAGTATATAGTTTATGGCATACTGTATATACCCTGGATATAAATTCATGATAACATTTATTTTAAAAATTTTACATGTTATTGATATTTTTTTCATCTGTAAAAATGACAAAGTAAATAATTAAAATTTACAAATAGGTAATTTTACAATTTGTTTAAGTCCATCATTTTAATTTACTAAATTTGTTTTTACCCTTTTCGTTTAAAAAACCTATTTTTAAATATTGCAGAAATATTTTGCTTTTAAAAAAGTTATTTAAATCAATTAGTTTTAATAAAAATATTTAAACGTTGATTATAAAAAGCATAGTATATGGAAGATTTCATTGTTGGGACTATTTTTTTATTAATTAATTGGAATGTAAATTTTACTTAAACTATAGTACCCATCAGTATATATATATAAGACACCAATTTTAAAATTAGATAATTGTAAAACGTACTACAAACTGCTAAATGGTAATAAATGTTCTGCGTTCTCTTAAATTCCCTGGTCTATTGATCTTTAATCATTTCCCAGGGACCAAACTGCCAGAATAGCTAGACAATCGATCTGTACAATTTGTACACAGAGCCATGACTCACATCAAACGTAAAATGAAGACATTATTACTGCCCTAATGATTTTCTCGCTTCAGCTTTGATTTAGTTACCAATCACATCCTATTTGTTTTATTTATAGCACCTCTATATCATTGCAGTGCTCTATTGCAGACTTTTTTTGCCATCAATTTCTATTATAAGTTTCTTAACAGAAACTTCTTTTCGTAATTAAACAGATAAACTAGTAAATTTTATGTATCACTAAATATAGCCCTAGTAAAACTCTCCTAGAATTACTTTTTTATAGAAAAATAAAAATACGATGCTATTTACAATACTGTTTGTGTGGTTTTAATTTGGTTTATCACTTTACGATAATTTTTTCCACGCTTTAGATAATTATACCGGTACCTACAGTTTAACGTTGATTCTGAATGCACTGAAAACATCCATGCCTCCACCACGATTCGAATCTGAAGCCTGTGGTGCCGAGGGCCAGAGCGCTAGCTAATTAGTCATCAGCCACCTTCTGTTTGTATATATCGCTCAGTACCACGGTTTCGGTTCGAGTCCCGGCGTGTCACGAATGTTTATAGTTGTTTGGAACTCACTTTAAACCATTGGCCCTTATCTAACATGAATGTACAGTGTTGGACTGACAACTTACCCCGTGGTCTCCCTGTCTCGAAATCTGCCAGTAGACAGATGGCCTTCACCCACCATAGGACTGTTGCGCAATGAAGAAGAAGTTTGCTTATATCTGCAATTTATTTCAATTATTGAAAGATATCAAAATGCTATACTTGTACTCTGCATACAAATAATATAATATATAACAATTGCCATGTATATAAGGATAAATCTATTTAGCATTAATTGCTACATAAGGATTATAAACAACATAGGCCAACATATGTATAATATTTACCAACATTTATACATTGTATGGTAAAATTTTCTCTAGTCTCTTTATTGAGAAAATTTACCATACAATGTATAAATCATATATTGCAATAAATCAGGATTCTGCAAAATAAAATAAGAAAAACAGTTGAATTATTAAAATTTTGATCATTATTTATGAAACACAGAATACTGAAAAAAAGGCATTGACAAAAAAATTATAATAATATTTTAGTACTAGATTACTACATTCTATATGAAGTTAGAATTTTAAAAGTACACACAAAATATTTTTGGACAACTGTTGGATATGGAAGTTTCATATTAGATTTAAGAAAAGAATTTTCGGACGTATAACTTTTAATGGCAAAGTTAAGAAAAAATTTTCCTGTAGTAAAAAGTTATATAAAATGGATTTGTCATTCGTTATTATATTTTTTTAATATAGTTTCAATAAATAAAAATTAACGATTATTTTGTATAAGAAGGTCAACAAAGATAATTAAAAATATTATAGATAGTTGCCTGTTAAGAAGTACATGTTCTCTTTTAAATACGAAAATATCCTATATTTACATTGAAGTTGCAAAGTTTTGTCTTGCTGGTGCTTAAAAAATATAATTTGGGAATTTAAAAAAAATA
This sequence comes from Caerostris extrusa, assembly GCA_021605095.1. Taxonomy (NCBI): domain Eukaryota; kingdom Metazoa; phylum Arthropoda; class Arachnida; order Araneae; family Araneidae; genus Caerostris; species Caerostris extrusa. The sequence continues at coordinate 3,815 of BPLR01004555.1, read as the reverse complement.
GCAATGTTTGGAAATAGAAAAATAATTCGAATAAATATCCTTTGGACTTTACCATGTGTCACACTTTGTTATAAATGTTGTATTTATAAAAATTCTGGAAATATTTTTGGATAAAATAGAGCTGTTTGCAACGCAAAAATATTGAATTCTCTAAAGAGTCAGATGTTTAAAAATCTCAGAAAAAAATAGAATTACTGGTATTGAAAGGAGATGATAGTATGACTCCCATTTTCTATTAAACTATCAAATCTGTTTTTCATAAATTTAAAAATGTAATATATAAATCTTATATATATTTTTTTCTAACTATGAACATCTTAATAATGTGCTAACATTCCCATACATAACTGTTATCAGTGTTAATGCGATTGACCAAATGTTGTTTCTAATGCAGCTGGCAATGCAGAAGTTAATCTTTTCATGCTAGCAAAAGGCACTTTAGCTTTGAAGATATTCTCACGAATGTGAGTAACACTACCCCCACAACGCCTCTACGATTTTATTACATCGTCCTACTGACCAAATAATATCATAAACTCAATGCATTAAAACCACATTAAAAATGTAATTAAGAAATGTATCTAAAGAACACAAAGAACTCTATAGAAAAATCGTATTTTTAATTATGTTTGTATTTAGTCTTATTTGTAACTGGGTATTAAGTTTGAAGCCTTTCAGTGGTTCATCATACCCAGACATATCCACAAAAAATAAAGATTCATATACAGAAAATTGTGAGTTTTTAATTGTCTAGGAGCAAATTTCCTGAACGTGGTGTACTTTTTGACTAGTCATTTCAAATTCTTTGAATTAAAAGTGTTAGGGTGCATTTTCATAATTGATTGTCTTTTTGAAAGTGCAGACCAATTAGTAGTCTAGTAAAAAAGAGTGAGGAAGTACTAAAACACTAACTTTCCATTAGAGTGAATGGAACCAAAAAGCATTAAACAAGCCGAGACTGTGAAAATGACGTCTAGTCAGCAGAAAATAATTTTTGTTTGTCGTCTATTGCACGATGTTAGTCAGTCACTGCCTAATTTGAATTCCCTGTCCAACATACTAAGTACCAATAGTTACGAATTAACAGAAGCTATTAACAAATTGAACAAACTATAAATGTGACCATAAGATTATGTAAAAATTAGAGAAAAGATTTTATTTGTATTTATATTCTTAGCTATTGTTTGGCATGTATGTAAAACAAGTTTAATATGAAGCTCAGGTTCGTCTTCAAATGTTAATAATGTTAGAAATGTAACTCTGCTTATTATTAACAGCTAGCTAATAACACATTGGAAAATATTCAGTACGATTTTTAATGACATAAATAAATAAAAGAATTGCACAATTATATGTAAAATGCATGATAATCCTTTGCATTAAAAATAGCTTTCTTAGTACTTGTATTTTATTTTTAAAGTTGCAATCGAATACGGCTTTCTTAATTATTCAAAATTTCCAGAATTATTTGAAATCGAAAGGATTATACAGACCTTTAAATTTATGCAAAAATTTTCTTGTATATATTAAAATAGTAAACAATCCGGAATTTAATATTTTTTTCTGTATAGATTAAACATGGTGAATTAAAATGCAATTAAGTATATTCATGGAAATAATCTTTTTTATATTTGATCCTAGAAAAATCTACAAAAGAAACATCAAAATATCTTGCAAATAAGTTTGAGGTTTCCTTTAATTTTGAAGATTTTAATGCTAATCACAGCCTTTTTCTAGAATTTTGTGACTCACATGAAGATTAATAAACATGTTATTAAATAGTGAGAACTAAAAATCCAACGCGATTTCCAGTATTATACGCGCAGACGCGCAACGCGATTACCTTATTACCTATATTCTATACATCTTTTCAAGTACTAAATTCTCAGACTTTTAATTCTGTCTTTTACATCAATTCGAAAGGAAAATGATAGTTCTACTTCTATTCTTTGCTATTCTTTTAAATAAGTATTCCAATAAATTATTGATTATTCCGGAACTTATTCTTACAACGTACGTCGGTCACTGATTCAGAACATAAACAATTTTTATGAAGTTGCCACTCAGGAAAGTGAGAAACAAACAAGAAAAACGATTTTTTATTTATTAATAACTTATATTTTATTCTTAAATAATTAATTTCCTTTTTAAAGATGTTCGTTCAGTTAGGATTTGGTGGCAACCGTAATTAAATTCTCTCGGCATATTTGAAGCTTTAGCTTTTTAGAACGTTATTAACGTTACAATTTAAATTTTTAATAATTAAAAATAAATTAATATTAATAAAAAATAATGTGTCCGGAACATTTGATAATTATCTGGCAGAGTGCATGTGGCGGCGCCAGTACAAATGTAACATCCGCAAAATATTTTATGATTTCACCGATGGAATAAAATGTTCGTTTCCACACCACAGGAGGAAGGACATACCACAATAAAGGTACGTTATTCTCTAATTTTTTTCTTCTTTTTTATCTTTGTTAATATGAATTACCACTCGAATTCGGCTTCGTAAAGAATATGACTTATTTTATTAATACAAAAAAAAAAGTGAAAAGAAGTGACGAATTAGCAAATAACTTTGGCGAAATTTTACCGTATCGAAATTTTATCAATTAACAGCGATTATTATCTTTGTTTAAACGATACATTTGGAAACCCAGCAAGGATTTTGGCGTAATATCATCATTTTACCACGCACGCATTCATTTCTATGCTTTTGCTCTACCGACTTGGCAACTTCAAGCGATGTCGGCACAAAGGGTACAGGATCCTAGATTTCAACCTATTTCCTGTCTTTATTTACTGCAAATAATAATATAATCACAATACCAATAAATAGTCATTATATTGTTTGGAAAATGAAGCTACGAATTCTCTAATTATAAAGTATTGCAACCCTAAAGAAATAGGCGGAAAATTGGCGAAATATTCAGGGTTAAAGGTTGGCTACTTCCTCAGGGTACAGTAGCCTAGATTTTAACCAATTATTCTTATTTAAAGTAATATTTTAAATTGCTACTTATGTTTCTGTTGTTGCAATACCAGGAACAAGTGTTTATAATGATTCATATAAGACAGAAATCATTTATTTAAAATTTATCTCATCATTAGTTTTTTTCAGCTATAATAATAATAGTTTTGATCCCTTAAACAGAACAAAAATTACTGAAATAATCTTATTGAAATAAATGCAGATCGAAATTTTAAGCAGCTGAAAAAAATAAATCTAGATTTTTTCTTCTTTTTTTTTTTAATTTTAAAAATTTAAATTCACAAAAATACTTGGCATCGTTTGTCTATTCAGGAATACTCCTCTGAATTCTTCATTATCATTAAAATAATGGTAGCTAAAAATGGTAGTAAATGGTAATGGTAAATAAAAATAATTATGATGATGTTATCATTCACAGATTACATTGTTACAGTAGTAAAAGAAAAACATATCTGTCATATATTGTTAAAGAAGACTATTGTAAAAGAAGGCATATCTGTTTGAGCAAATATATATACATTCTTAAAAAAGACATACATTGTTAAAGAAGACATACATTACATAAGAGATATATTGTTGAAGGTACGTATTGTAACAGAAGACATATACGAATACTTTAAAAAGCATATATGTTATATATTGTTAAGAAGACTGTATTGTCGCGAAACACAAAGCTTTCAACCCACCTTGGCATGGATTAATACCAACACTTAATACCAGTTAAATACCACCTAATCACGTGCCTTCCACGTCATTCAGGCGAGTTCATTGCAAAATCTAGGTGGTCATAATGTTTTAAATTTTGAGTGTATATTGTTAA